>CM076569.1:411816648-412099756 GCA_034641835.2 Pinus albicaulis | reverse complement strand
ATATTATTAAAGATGAAAGATGAGATGATTACAATGAGGGATCGCCTAGGCTTTAAATACAGCCTCAAGGTGTCCCTTGGCGAAGAGGCATGATCTTTGATCATGCCTTTTCAGTTAATAACCTAAGATAACTAAATCTAATTAATAAATAATAAAATATACATAACATTGTCCCCCTCTTAAGATGCTTTGTCCTCAAAGCATACGTAATGATGCGTGTTGCTGGCGAAACGCTTCAGACTCCCAAGATGCTTCTTCAATGGGCAATTCCTTCCACTTGATTAAATATTCGGTAATAACACGAGAGCGCAGCTTCTTATCACGAGTAGATAGGATTCCCTCGGGCTCTAGAACGAGCTTGCCTTCATCATCCAAAATGGGAAGTGTTGTTTGGGGCAACTGATGGTTACCTAATGCCTTTTTTAAGCAGGACACATGGAAAACATTGTGAACACGACCGGTATCGGGAAGGCTCAACCCATAAGCGACTTCACTGATCTTTTTAATAATTTGATACGGACCATAAAATTTTGGAGCTAATTTATTTTTTCCTTTTTGTTTAAGGGACAATTGCTTGTATGGTTGAAGTTTGACAAACACCCAGTCTCCAACTTCAAATGATCTCTCAGTGCGATTACGGTCAGCTTGTTGCTTCATACGATTCCGTGCCACACTCAAATTCTCTTTTAGAATTTGGACGACCTTTTGGTGTTCTTCTAGTTGATTTTTTACTGCTGGCAAATTAGTTTGAATTGAAGCAAAATCTTTCCACTTCGGAGGCTCATATCCATATAGAGCCTGGAACGGAGTCATTTTTGTCGATGTATGGTAAGTAGAATTATACCACCATTCAGCAAGATGCAACCATTGGACCCACTTGTTTTGTTTCTCCGTAGCATAACACCGTAGGTAGGCTTCCAAACATTTATTAACAAACTCTGTTTGCCCATCTGTTTGAGGGTGATAAGCTGAGCTCGTATTGAGATAGGTTCCAACATGGTTGAACAATTCCTTCCAAAAGTTTCCCTTAAATTTGGCATCCCTGTCACTAACAATAACCTTCGGAAAGCCGTGTAGTTTATAAATATATTTGCAGAATATCTCTGCAATTTGCTTTGAAGAGTCTGTTTTTTTAATAGCGATGAAGTGAGCATACTTAGTGAGTCTATCTACTACAACGAAGATCTTATCCTTACCATCTGATACAGGTAATCCTTCAATAAAATCCATCGATATTTCTTCCCACTTCTGGGCCGGAATATTTAAGGGATGAAGTAAGCCAGGTGTCATAATGTTTTCAGTTTTATTTCTTTGACACTTGTCACATTCTACAACATATTTTTGAATATCGTGACTCATACCCTTCCAGAAAAATGACTGACGTGCATTGTAGTAGGTTTTGAAATATCCTACATGCCCAGATGACATGGAATCATGTGATTCCTTGAGTATTTTTTATATAAACTTGGATTTGGAGTTTAGATAAATTCTCCCTTTGTACCATAAGATATCGTTCTTCCATTCAAATTTTGAATTCCCTGGGAGATTGTTGATTATAGCCAACATGTCCGGATCTTTGGCATACTCACTTCTAATCTCATTAAGCCATTCGGGCACAACTATTGAAACTGCAAGCAATGTTGTTTCCTCATCTTTTCTAGACAGGGCATCCGATACTACATTATCCTTTCCTTTCTTGTGTAATATCTCCATGTCAAAAGCGGCAATCTTCTCGATCCATTTTTGTTGTTCTTCAGAGAGTGTTTTTTGCTGAAGGAGATACTGAAGACTGTTATGATCAGTTCGGATGGAAAATTTACTTCCTAACAGATATTGTCTCCATTTGGTTAATGCATGCATAATTGCAAGCATTTCCTTACTGTATGTGGACTTGAGACGCTCACGTTTATTTAGTTTTCTGCTTTCAAAAGCAATAGGGTGCCCTTCTTGCATTAATACTGCACCAATACCGAATCCCGAGGCATCACATTCAATGATAAATGGTTTAGAAAAGTTAGGAGTTGCCAATACTGGTGCATTAGCCATTACTTCCTTCAAATCTTCAAAACATTTCCCTGCTTCTTCATTCCATTTAAACAAATTTTTCTTTAAAAGATTTGTAAGAGGTGCAGTTCGATGCGCATAATCTTTAATAAATCTTCGATAATATCCCATTAATACTAAAAATCCTCTGAGCTTGGATATGTTCACTGGTTTATTCCATTCCCTTATAGCTTTAATCTTAGAAGAATCCACTTTTACTCCTTCATGGGATATTAGGTGTCCTAGATATTCAACTTCTTCTCTTCCAAAGGTGCATTTGGATTTTTTTGCATAAAATTGATGGTCTTCTAGTAACGTGAGAACCTTATCCAAGTGTTGCAAATGCTCCCTCCAAGTTTTACTATAAATCAGAATATCATCAAAAAATACTAGTACAAATTTCCTGAGATATGGACGAAATAACTCGTTCATAGTGGCTTGGAACGTAGCTGGTGCATTTGTTAACCCAAAGGGCATTACTTTAAATTCATAATGACCTTCATGTGTTTGAAATGCAGTTTTTTGTATATCTTCCAATCTAATTCGGATCTGGTAATAACCTGACCTTAAATCTAATTTAGAGAAATATTTTGCGCCATGGAGTTCATCCAGCATTTCATCGATAAAGGGAATTGGAAACTTATTTTTAATTGTTATCTTATTTAATCCTCTATAGTCAATGCATAGCCGAAACGATCCATCTTTTTTTCTTACCAATATAACTGGGGCAGCATACGGACTCTTACTTTTTGAAATGACCCCACATTTTAAAAGGTCTTGGATTATCTTCTCAATTTCCGGTTTATGGTGATGTGGGTAGCGATAAGGCTTGATGTTAACAGGGTCTGATCCTGCCTTGACTTCTATGGTATGTTCGATTTCCCTATGAGGAGGCATCTTCATTGGTAGATCTTGAAATACCTTCTCATGTTTCTGAACTAGAGCTTGTACCTCCTGTGATTCTTCGTGGTTGACTTTTGTAGATAACATCTCTAAATGATGACATTCGACTATATAGGTTGGCGCTCCCTTTCGGATCATCTTCATCATCTGGGATGATGATACGATTTGATTTTCCGGGGCTTGGAATCCAAATAACTTGTGCTTCCGCCCTTCCCACTTAAAGCTTATAAACTGCTTCTGATGGTTGGCCGAATAAGTACCCAAGGTTTGTAACCACTGAATTCCTAAAACCACATCTACTCCTCCGAGTGGTACGACATAGAATGGAGATTCTAAACTAAAGTCTTTAATCTACAATTTGACTTTATGGCATTTTCCTACCTGTTCAATCTTCTTACCATCGGCCACCATTACCTTCATATTAGGCATGGGAAAGGTAAAGAGGTTGAGTCTTTTGGCCATGGTTGAATCTAGAAAATTGTGCCTGCTGCTTGTGTCTATGAGAACCATTACGTTGTTTTTCTTTATATGTCCCCTTAATTTTAGTGTCTGCGGTTGTGATATACCTGTCATGGCTGATAATGACACTTGCGGGGTGCTGTCACCATCTACTTCTGGGGAGAATTCTAGGGTATCTTCTATCCCTTCTATGTCTGAATCATCATTGTCAGACTCATTAGTTGCTTCACAGTTATACAGATTTTTTTCTTTCCCATTAGCACATCTGTGCTTAGGGTCCCATTTTTCGCCAAACGTTTGCATTTGCCTTCTTTTATTCTTTGTATTTCCAGGTTAGATTTGTCTCCTTCGCGCAGGCGTGGTGGAACATATTTCATGTTATCTTCTTTTGTAGATTGAGGAAACCGTCGTCTCGAATATACTTTTTCTGGTTTTGATAATCTTTCAAACTTCTTTTTAGCAGCTTTTGCTTTTTGCCTTGCTACTTCTACAGACGTAATTTCATGAAGTTCTAGTTCTTCCTGTATGTGGATTTTAAGTCCTGAGATGTAAGACTGGATTAGACGAGATTCCGACAATCCTGGTACTCGTGTTGCCAAGGTCTCCCATTCTCGAGTGTACTCATCCACATCTCCTTTTGGCGTAATTTGATAAAGGTTGAAAAAAAAATTTCTTCTTTTATGCCTTGAAACCTTTTGAAGAACGCATCCTTAAATTTCCTCCAACTGATAGCGAGCGTCGTCTTTTTCCACCACATATACCAATTATATGCTTCTCCTTCCATTTTCATGGAAGCATGTTTAATTTTTTCATCGTCACTAGTAATGTCATAAATTTCAAAATATTCTTCTGCCTTATTAAGCCATGCAACGCTATTCTTTTCATTACCATCAAATTTGGGTAGGTCAATCTTAGCTTTGCGCTGATATGCTAATGGTGGAACAAGAAGGGGATATTGATTGGCGAATGCATTCCAGAGCTGCTTGTTTTGAAAATCTGCATTACTATCTTCTTGATGATGTGGGGAATCGGTTTTTTCCTTATGCTCGTCCGAGTTCCCTGAATCTGCGGTACTGTTTTGTTGATTTGGTTCCCTGTTAGGAGATGTTGGGGATTGTGTCTGACCCAACTTATCTATTTTATCATTTAGTTTGTTGAAGAGTTCTTTCATACTGTTCATTGTTTCGTTCTGCTTGTTCATTGCTTCTGTGGTCTCGTGATGATTTAGCCACATTTGTCTTTCTATGCGATTTGTTGTATCATGGATTTTTTTTATGTCATTGGAGTGCCCTGAAACTGTACCTTCCAGATTGACTAATCTTTTTCCGAATTCTTCGGAATTGTTATTGATTTGCTTCTCAAGATCTCCTAATTTCTTCTGGAATTCCGCCATCGACATTGACGACGACATCGAGCGTGTATGAGGTGGGGAATACCTTTCTGCCAGTTTCTCCTCTTTTTTTTTTCTTTAAAATTAATTAATTAATATTTAATTAATTAATTTTTTTTGAATTAATTAATTAAATAATATTTAATTAATTAATAATTTTTTTTTTTTTTTTACTATATAATTATTATATATATATAATTTTTAATTAAAAATTATATAATATATATAATTTAATTATATAATTATTATATATATATATAATTATTATATGAAAATTATAATATATATATAAATAAATTATATAATTATAATATATATATATATAATTATCAATTTCAATTATATATTATATATTTTATATAATAAAAAAAATAATCGATTATTAAATGATGCCTTATATAACTTAACAAACCTATTACCAATATATCGATGCCGTTTAACTCAGATTCTTATGATTTAACAAATCGATATTTAAACGATGCCGTCCCGTTTTAAACGACGCCTGTTTCCGAAAATCTTTTTTAACAAAATTTTTTTTAAACGCAATTCCACTCGACCTGCACCGCACCACGTTGATTTGTTTCTGACTTTGACCAACGGTAAACCTATACGTTGAAGATTTGCTGCCGCTGTAACCTATATATAAACCTGTAAACCCGCTCACGATTTGCTTAAAACAAATTCGTGCTCATTCCGTTGAAAAAGGTACGCCGTTTCACAGCTCAGAAATTTTATTTTAAACCAATCGATTTTTTTAACGCTGTATGTTTAGTTACAAAGCCGTCCGATTTTTTAAATGCTGTATATTTTATCTGCCGGCCCAACAGAATTGTAGGGCGGACGTGTTGACGTGGGGAGTGGGGGCACAGGCGGAAGGGTGAATCGATACAAACTGGCAGCGGATAAGTTCTTTAGCAATTAGAACACACAGAGAATATCCCAAACGTGTGTAATAAACTGTGCAGAGAATATCCCTCCAGATCTGGCAATATATAGCTTGGATTGAATGCTGAACACTTTCGGCTTGTTTTTAAAAAAATTTCTGAATTTCCCTTCGAAATTTTTTAACTTGATGATCACACAGATCCAAAGAGCGATGGCTCCGATACCAATGGAGTGTAAAAACTCTGGTAAAACTTGATAAATATATATTATTAAAGATGAAAGATGAGATGATTACAATGAGGGATCGCCTAGGCTTTAACACAAATTTCAAGGTGTCCCTTGGCGAAGAGGCATGATCTTTGATCATGCCTTTTCAGTTAATAACCTAAGATAACTAAATCTAATTAATAAATAATAAAATATACATAACAGAGAAACACCGAGACCAAGCATGGCACATGGTGACTTGTGAGGGAAGTAGTTCTCGTGTAGTTTGGAAAACGCGTTCTTCTAGTTCTGCTAAGCGTAGTGTTGTTGCTCATGCTACTACTAGCACTAATATTGAGGTTGGAGAGGAGTTTGAGGAAGCATGGAAGGTAGCAGTGGTGGATAATTACAAAGAGTACCCCATGATGGGCTCCATTTTGCCCTTTGGTATCTGTGCCTGCAAGATCTTCTGTCCATTGAACCAACAATTAACCGTTCAACCAACAATCAACTTGACTGAGTTGATTAGGTACGAGTCAACTTAGACTAATCTTCAAAACTATGATTTTCACTATCCCATATTTATCACACTAATGCTACACAACATTGTGCATTTGCACCCAACTCTCAATAATTCTTTTCCAAGAAAAATCTATAATAAGAAAATTATTTTACTATATTGTTAAGAGGATATTTTCTAAGTTGTTGATATGTTATTTCTATTGTTTTGTGAGCTGGTTACATAACATATTCCCATGAGCCTATGCCCAGGGTTTCATGGTCAGAAATATGTAAGTTTATACTCATGTGAACCGAATTTTTGCCAAGAATTTGATAGCGTAGACAGTTATTTGATTTGAGCAATGAATATTCCATAGGCAAAACGTTGAGCAATGGAACCTTGAGGCAAAAATCCGCAAAGAATCCTCTAGATTCCCTAGAGGCCCATATTTAACAATTTCAAAACAGAGTCAACTTTATATTCAAATTTCATGATTTTTCGCAAGGAACGCGTAGCCAGTTTTGTCATTTGACCAACCAATTTTCAAGCTATGGCCATATTTGGAGGCATATTGATGCTTTTGGCCACTTTGATTATTTTTGTTTTGACAAAAGGATGGATGTATGTTCCAAGTGTTCGTGATATTTGTATGTTGCAATAGGGCAATGAGATTTGAACCTTTGTAGGAAATTCTTGTATGTTGCAATAGGACATTGAGATTTGAACCTTTGCAGGAAATTCATCATTTTAGTCGTTGCACAAAAGTCGAGATGATGCAATGATGAAAGCGGGCCATGTTGACACTTTGACAAAAAGTGATTGTGTTTACAGCCATTAGTATCAAAATTTCGAGACGATCGTGATGATGATGATGAATATGACTTGAATCTGAATTTCGAGACGATCGTGATGATGATGTGTATGACTTGAATCTCATCAGGAGATTCAAGAACACCATTTATGCCACTTATGTGTGAAAATCCATTTATGCCACTTTTGTGAGAGATCATTCATTTTTCAAGTTGAAAGAGAACATTTTGTGAATGAGAATTTTTTTATTGGAGAACGTCTCTTGAGCAAAAGAGAGCAAGAGACATGTCACTCTAGATAAGGGTTTAGAGAGAGACATCATATCACTCTTTAGAGAGACATGTCATTCAAACTATTGATATTACTTTCAACCAGTTGATTGGTATCATGCCATATGCACTCGGAAGTCGCACGGGACTAGTTAAACTCAATCTCTCTCATAATACATTTCAAGGTCCAATTTCATAGTCGTTGGGTGAATTCAGTCTTGCACAAAAGTCGAGATGATGCAGTGATGAAAATGGGCCATGTTGACACTTTGATAGAAAGTGGTTGTGTTTACAGCCATTAGTATCATAATTTCATAGAAAGTGGTTGTGTTTACAGCCATTAGTATCAGAATTTCGAGACAATGGTTGTGTTCACAGCCATTAGTATCAGAATTTCATAGAAAGTGGTTGTGTTTACAGCCATTAAAATCAGGATTTCGAGATGATCTCACTGATGATGAGTATGACTTGAATTTGATCAGCGTATTCAAGAAGACCAATTATGCCACATATGTGTGAAAATCCATTTATGCCATTTTTGTACCGAGAAAGGAGGGGAAGGTCAAGCACTTATGAATCCTGACCTGTTGGAGTCGACTGAGACATTTCCAACTTGATCAAGTGACTAACTAAATCAAACCTGGTCAAGTGAGAGGTTCACTCAACCAAGTCAAGCCAAGTCAAATGCTGACTTCCCTTCAACTAAGTCATACACCTGTTTGGTCAAAGGCCAATTCAACAGCCAAGTAAACTAGACACAGTAAGATACTATTACAATCATCTATATCAAGGAGTTTGATGAAGATGTCATCACTCAAATTTTAAGTTGCACAACATTGCAACCATATTTCAACATTCTCCACACGTTATCAAATATAGTTATGATGATGGACCTCCACATGCTCTATCTGCTAATGAAATATCAACTCTCACGGCAAGATCAACACATTTCCATTGTCACAATAAAATATAGTTCTGCCAATTTGTTCTACTTGCAAATAAACAAGTATTCTCCACAGCCAAACTGCTCACGAGTTGTCATTATTGCTTCCTTATATCACGCTTTAGAAGATAAAAGAGATACAGCATATTAATTTTATTAAACCAAGAAACAACACCTGTACCAACGGTGAAAACATTACAAATAGTGGATTGCTTAACATCAACCAAACCTATCAGATCTAAATCTGTGCAACATGTCAATCAGAAAACCTCTACTCTACATTACAAGAAACCAATTTTCAAGGTTCCCTGTACATACCTCAAAACTATCTTGGTTGATATCCATAATGCACTATCCTACACATGTAGAAAGATACTTTCCATCATTGGCCATAAAAGAGCAAAGCCTAAATTTGTTTAGCCTTCTCTTAATTTCTAATGCACATCATTTTGATCAGACCATAGACTGCATTCATTATCTAGCAATAATTTTTTTCCAAGGAAATCATTTCAAGGAAAGTTAGAAACCCATGGGATGCTTCCCCACATTTGTGAATGACATCCCTAGTGAAGCTGTTGATGTAGACTAATGCTCGTCACTCAGCAAGATTTGAACTGGGCATCTACTGGCACAAAACTAGTCAAATGCCCAACAATAATAACAACAATTGGTTGACCTAACCCATTGGACTCCATCGAGAAATGATTTTACTATTTAGTATTTTATTATTATTCTATTTTTTGTACTTGTTTTTCCCCACTGTATCTGATTATGGATTTTCCAAAAGAAGACAAATCAATATCTGTATCCTAGTAACCTAGGGGAGATATATCAAGGTGCCGACCAATTATCCATATACCAACTCCCTGAACGGTTTTGAGTTAGTTTTCACTAATAATTTCAATCCAACCACCATTGGTGTAGAAATGCCATATAATACTCCATATTAAACCTTCCAAACAAACTTTTAGCAAACTAAGATTGTAACATATACAAAAATCATCAATGTGCTAAATTCAACACCTCAGAAATTACGTAGGAGGCCTAAATCCATCATGTCAAACACTGGTGACTGAACACGTCAATTTTTACTTTATGTCAATTTTTACTTTATGAATTGTGTCGACCTCATCATTATCAAAACATAGACAAAAAGACATGCCAAAATGCACATCTCAGATCCACATAGTTAAATCTTTTCATCATCAAATACAAGTAACTACTATAGAGTTTATCCATGAAGTTCACAAGACAGCATAGAAAAAAGATTAAAGGCTACCATCAGAGCATACCACGGCTCCTAAGAAAGCTGCGTAGACAGAGTCAGTCATCAATCTCTGTGGTGCTGCTTGAAATGTCTTTTGTAATGCAAATAAGAGAAAATAATTATTAACTGTAGATGTCTGATTGCTTTCTTCTGAATGCCCACTTCCAGAATACAGACTGGGCATAGAAGTAGATGTGGTGACAGTTGAAAATTTTAGCTGGCCTCCTGCAACAAGAAAACCCACAAGACTAATAATGCCAACCATTATACCATCACCGTTGTCTACATTATAGAAATTGTTCCTTGCACTCTCTGCACTAATTGAAAAGCTTATCCCGCCTATAGTTCTTCCTGTAAATGCTTCTCTGGCTGAGGAAATTTTTTTATTGTCATTGCCTAACAGCCTTTTACTGGAACCTTGATCATTCTCACTAGTTTTGAGTCCAATAAGTTTAGACTCATCAGCATCTATTTTATCAGCAATAATACAGTCAACTTGACATTGTGAACCAGAATGGCGCAAATGCCCAACTTGTTTCCCTTCTGTACAAGTAACTCCAATTATGTGAACATTTTCATTTTTCTCTTGGTATGCTGTATCACTGCTACTTGAACTTTCATAAATCATACCATCACCAGCTTCTGCTTCTTTCTTCAACAAGAAAAGAAGCATTTCTATGCCACCACAAGAAATGAAGGTCTCAGCAAACATGGTTGCTCGTGATGTATTTGGTTGTACCACAAGCCTGTAGAGGAGATGCAGTACACGAGCAACCTGTAATATACGATGTAAATACACTGTTAGGCAGATATTATAATGTCCAAAAGTTAGGAATGTCTCTACGACAACATAATATTTTTACAAATGTACTTGAAAGCCTAGGATTAGGTATAGAGATCACTAAATAAATAAGAAAGTAAAACCAAGTATTATAATCGAAGGCTTTGCAATTTAAAAGACTTTACTTAAAAGTAACAAAATTGTGTTTAAGGCCATCATTAACATGGAATGACAATTCGCTCTGTTCTTCTCATTATCAGGATAGATTTTGTACATGCAGGACAATTACTCAACGTTCAGTGTCAAACATAATACTATAAAACAGATCTTACATAGACACAGTAATCTCAATCAGTTCATCCTAAGATACTATAATATCGATACTGATAGAAAAATTGTGACAGAAATGTACACTTGACTTTCAGTGTCAAACATTATACAATAAAATAGCTCGCATGGAAATTTGAATCAGTTAATCCTAAGTTTCTATGATACGGATATTGATAAAAAACTGATACAATACCAACGAACACTGCATATAAAAAAAAATCTCACTATTGCAATGTCAAAAACTTTCTAGATAGCAATAAACAATGGCAGTTTGATAGGTTTCCTCAAACATGAGGCTACTGACTGACAGGCATGTGCGTGATAAAAACATTCTCACAAAACAGAAGCCCTAGCATATACGTGGGCATATGGCACAGATCAAATCTAAATATATATACAAAGTTGTCTAGTCGTTAAAATCATGATGAGTTTTCATTTATTTGTTGTTTTTGTTTTTGTTTTTATTTTATTTTCTTTACTTTCTTAAGGAGGGGGAATATGACATTGGAATCCATCCTCGTTGTAACCTGTAGGAGCATTGTCTAGACCACATATAAATCCACACTATGTCCCTTATGGATACAAATCTATGAAGACCAGAAGATATATCCGAGAAGGATCCAAATCAAATATGTATCCATGTGGACCCAAGGAAGAAGGCGGATGTTCTTGACACAGAAGTAGCAAAGCTCCATGTTAACTCTGTTAGCACCGAGAGGGAACAAAAGACTCCAGGTACAAACCTCTCAGCTCTTAAGAAATTTACTGTACAATCCAATATGTGTGTAACCTTGTCTTGTATGTCCCTGGTATTCTAAAATTAATTCCCTGGTGCAAACATGATGTTTTATGTCCCTGGTATTCTGAAATTAATTCACTGGTGAAAACATGATGTTTTATGCCCCTAGTATTCTGAGATTCATCAATGTAAATAATAAAATATCTAGCAAATGGACAACATAACAGTAGATCATGCCATGTTTTCCAACTTTTAAGGGTGGCTAAAATATTCATAAAGATCAAATAGTTCTCAACAAAATTTAGTCATTCTTGAATCTTAATGCCCCAATGGTAGGTTCCATTTTGTGCCACTTTTAATTGAATAAATTAAAAAACCCAATGTTTCAAAGCCTGGCTATATCAATATGACCCAATTGTTGACATCCACAACTAAAGTTGAACTTCAATGATAGAAGAGAGATCAATAATAGAAAGAGTTGAGATAGAGTACCAGTATCTCAAAATAACAAACGGTAATTTTTTGGCCTCAAACGGTTTCCAAAAGATATCCTTCAATAAACATCAGGGAACTTATGTGGGCATGAAATTTGATTCTGATTCTAGCCATATCACACTCGCATCCTTATTATTAGCGTAAAAGATTAGACAATTAATAGGCAGTTTCTACTTGAGACAACATGATTAAATATATCATGAACTAATTAGGCCTGGCAACATGGCCCTTTGGACAATTCCACATACAACTAGGGCAAAGTAACCTGGCCCAACAGGTCATAAAACTTGCTCTGAAATTGATATTTGACATCATAAATAATCAGATTAAAAGTATTTCTAGGCCAAATGCCTTCTCTCACAAAGTACACTATTGCACTGACTCAACAACAAAAGAGATCAATACACAAAATGTTTCAGAAGCCTATGACCTAATATATACATGCTAGGTAAAGGTTAAAACATCACAAGGAATGACTCCAGGACTAACATTAGCTTGCCCACCATACATCAGATCTCTGCATGCAATGTTGCCATGTGGCAATGGACAGTAGCAAGGTTGGCACTGAGGTATGAATTCGTGTCCGCTATGATTGAGCATGTAGATGCCTCTACTTGAAACATGCATGCATATAGAACCATAGAACCATTGATCCATCGAACCATTTCGATAAGTTGTTGGGTGAGTAATTTCCAAGCCAAGGCCCATATCCAATTTAGCAAACCATTGCATCATAAACTCAGTGGCCTTCCTTAAATTATGCTTCGCAAATGGATAACAAGGAGAATCAAAATGCATACATTCAATACTACAATTAATAGACTACTTCATATGATTAAATATTTTTATCCTCATTGAGACACACCACCTACGAAGCACTCAATCACTACCTGTTCAACTTCTGCCTCAAGCCACTCAAAATTGGCAGCCAAAGGATTTGTTTAGTTGCCTCATATGCAAACTGCAGTTAGCAAGAACATTCTTGTTTATAAAGGCCCGCATTGCCACCTTCGATGAAAAAGTAGTTAAAGAGATGTGCCAAATCCTTAGCCTTTCTACTGCTATAAATATGTAGAGAGTCACTACAAAAATGAACTCAACCGGTTTAGTTTGACAATTCACCTAATCTATCACCATCAGTAAGGTTCTCCTTACAATTGATGCATCCACCATTTCACCCTGCAACTCCAATACCATCTAGGCTACTAAAAATTGGTCTCTTATGAATGGGATTGAACATGTATGTATTTTCCATATTATGTTACAATCTTATGAATATATATATATATATATATATATATATATATATATAACAAAGAAAATGTGGCTTAGGTTGAATGGTAAAAATTTCTCTTTGCGAAGGGGAAGATGCAGGTTCAATCCCTGCTACCCGCCTATAGTATAACTATTGCTATCCCCAAGACCATACTGAGTAGTATCCCTATGTGATATATCTATTAACACACATATGTATATATTGTCTTTCACTAAAATATGGGATAATATCCCTATATCTGGTATCGATTGATACTTGGTACAGTTGCAATCATGCTGCATGCAACTACATGGAGATTCCCACATAATAAATCTTTGCAGAAAACTATCTACACCCATTTATCTTCAACCATTGAGTCAAGGGCACAAATATGCATGCAGTCCTAAAATGGGCAGATACGAATGAAGCTCGGCCAATACAATTTATGTAAGAATATGCAGTGAGAAAGTTACAACCAACAATTCTCTGCTACCTATGCTCCAATATAGTAAATCCAAAAAACATTGTGACAAATCCAGCTTTAGTGAATTCTAAGCTTCAAATTATGTGTTGAATCTTGTAGCTATGGTCAATCTTCATAATGTTTCATTTGTACTTCTAATATTGAAATATGAATTATAATTGTAAGACAAAAAATTATTTGAGGCATGTTCTTCATGTTTGCAAGAAATTTTATAATCAAAAGAAATTTTGTAAGGAATGTTCTTCATGACCTTATCTTAAGCAGGAAAATGAAAATTTGAATTTGCATTTTTGACACCACAAGATGCTCAAGTCAGCCTCCCAGTGATGAAGTCAGCCTGGCCCAAAGAGGCACCTATTCAACCCCTCCAATGTGTATATATAGAGAGCACTTGTCTCCACTCCAAGGCATTCGCATCTCTCATCTTATCAAGCATATTTCTGATCTGGTATACCAAAGAAGGACGAAGAAGAGAAGGTCGAAGTTGGAGAAAGAAAAGAAGCCGAGCTTAAGAAAGAGACTCCCCGCACATGTGTATTCTCTGCTGCCCTCACACGTGTAGTTGCAGGTCCAAACTTCTGGTCACAGGTCCAAGATTTTGAGGTAGACAGGCCGAAATTCGACCCTATTGCATACCTAGTACGAATTTATGGAGAAGCATCTTGAGGTGATTTGGGAAGAATTTTGACTTGGCATCTTGGGCACCTTGTGGTTGTCATCTTGCTGGTTAGTTTGACTTTGATGTATCTCTTGTTGCATTGATTCTCTAAGGAAAAGGTTGGTTGGTTTTTTCCCCCTTGGTGGGTTTTCCTAGGGCAAAATAATCATTGGAAGTATTTATCATAGTTCACAAATAAAAGTAGCTGCATTTATTGTACTAGAAAAATCAACATGGTATCAGAGCTTTGGTGAAGGAAAGAGCACAAAGATCACTCTTCAACTTTGATATCACTTTGAAGAAACCCTAGACCTACAATCAAGTTGCATCCATGGCTCATACCATGAAATCAGAGAACAAGTTAGAAGGGGCTACCAACTTTAAAGCTTTGAAGACAAGAATCAACCTAATTATCGCTAGGGAAGATCTTTTGGAAATTGTGCAAGGCAAGGTGACTAAACCTACTTATGAAGCAGGAAATAAGAAGTACAAGAAAGATAACATCATAGCAGGAGCATTATTGTGGACTCCATCAAAGATCATCTAATTCCATACATCTCAAATCTTGACACTTCAAAGAAGATGTATGATGCCCTAAATGATTTCTATATTGTTAACAATGTTGGCCAAGTCATGAGTCTGAGAAATGAAATTTGTGGTGTCATGATGACAAAAGATCGATACAGTGGCTTCATATTTTGTAAGGATCTCTCAATTCAGAGATCCACTTCAAGCTATTGATGAAATTGTCTCTGACAAAGAACTTGTGACCTCAGCACTCAATGGACTATAACTATCATGGAATGTGTTTGCAACAGGTATAAGTAGCCGTAAGGAAGCTCAAATTTTGGAAGAAATATGGGCAGCCTGTTCTCAAGAAGAATCAATACTTTTGTCTAGAGGAAGAAAGACAAAGGAAGAAGAAGATTCTCAAGCCTATGCAGCTCGTTCCAAGAAAGTTGGAGGAAGAAAGAAGTTCAGTTTTCAAAAGAAGAAGAGGGATTTTGATAGAAGACCTAATCCTCGAAGGAAGAAAGATATGTCTCAGATCCAATGTTTCCATTGCAATAGATTTGGTCACTTCAATTCCCAATGTCCTGGAAGATTCAATTAGGAACAAAAGTGAGAATCAACAAGCTACCACGAGAGAATTTGATGAATATTCCAAGAGACCCAAAGTTGAAGGAGATGAAGACCACTTCTATTATTCTGCACTTGTAGGATCTCTTGCAGATGACAACAACATATGGTTGATCAATACTGGAGCTTCAAGACATATGACAGGGGAGCCTGATCATCTTACAAGTTTGATGGAAAGAAGATTGACTCAAAAGGTGGAGCTTGGGACAACAACAGCTATGCAATCAAAGGAATTGGGACAACATCCATTGAGCTGAAAACGGGTGAAAACATTCACTTGAGCAGCATACTCTATTTTGCAGATTTGAAAAAGAATTTGGTTTTGATTTCATGTTTAGAAGATGGAGGAGATAGAGTAGCCTTCATTGTTGGGAAAGTCCTTGTTTGGGACAACAGATCTAGTATAAGTTATGATAGGGTTATTGGGATTCGTGACGGTTGTGTAAACTCTTGGGGCAACCTTCCCAAGCTCAATATAATAGTTATAGTTATGACTGTGAGGGAGGCCATAAGAAGTTGAGCCAACTTTACCATTAGAATCAAAAACTTACTTTACCATTAGAATACAAAAACTTGGTAATTACAGTCCTTACCTGTTGAAATACGAGATTCACAGTGGCTTTGGTAAGAGGCATGACAAAAAACCTGCAAATGAAAAAAACATAATAGAACAATGGCAACAACAATACTAACAAAATGCAACAGTAACAACAAAATTAAAACTAACACAACCACAGTAGAGAGAAACGGCTTTGCCTTACATTCCTCTGCCTCCCAGCAGAGCAACCTCACCAGGATCCCTCCAGTCATCGTATCTGCAATGCATTCAGTACCATGGTCATTGTAAAAACATAGAGATTATTATTGTAGTGTTAGCATTCGTAAATACTTACACCCAACCATAGCGATGGTCGAATATGAGTTGCCTCTTCTTCTTCTATCTGCGTGAGGCAGTTCCTCCTTCCATTACCGAAAACCCAACTAAAGTCCAGTGAACCCATACAACGTTGGATCCAAATCCACTGGAATCTCCCTCTCCTCCAACCCTAGAGGATCCAGCTTAGAAAATCGGTGTGCACAAAGCTCTCCGAACCAGTGAAAAATGAAAACATAGAGATTATTATTGTAGTGTTAGCATTCGTAAATACTTACACCCAACCACAGCGATGGTCGAATATGAGTTGCCTCTTCTTCTTCTATCTGCGTGAGGCAATTCCTCCTTCCATTACCGAAAACCCAACTAAAGTCCAGTGAACCCATACAGCGTTAGATCCAAATCCACTGGAATCTCCCTCTCCTCCAACCCTAGAGGATCCAGCTTAGAAAATCGGTGTGCACAAAGCTCTCCGAACCAGTGAAAAATGAAAAAATTGGGGCGAATGCCATAAAAATCGGGAAAATTGGGGGCGAATGCCAGGGAAACGGAGCCGCGCCTTTTTTTTTTTGGGGCTAATGTTAAATAATTAATTATTTTTAAAATATATTTTGGGCTAACTTTATTACACTATAAAAAATGGGTTTTATATAAAAAATTCGCCCTAATAAAATTTAAAATCCCTTAAAATTCGCCTTTGGGCTAAAATTCGCCCCTAAAATTATCCCTGCTCTTTTGTAGGCTCTTTATACTGAGCTTATGTGAATATTTGATGAGTAGTTTCAGCAATGGACTCCTTTCAAATATCATCCTCCAAATGTCAAAAACTTGACCCCTATACGCGAATGAATGTGGCATCAAGTACATTCAGCAAGGAAAGATTCACAACATGGTATCATCCTCCAGGAATGGTTTATGTTCCCCTTAGACAATAGGAAACTCCAAAATCAGGTCCTTTGGAAAATCTAATCAACCCAATGAACAGGTCTCCAAAAGGAAGATTAAACTCGTCCCTTGGTAGCACAAACTCGACCTAGAGATAAGGTATCTAGTTTAGCAACAGAGATAAGGAGATTTGGTTCTCTTCCCTCGGGGAATCTCATCCAACTATGAGTCTCATCCAGCAAGAGAAAGGAAAGGCTCGAATTCTGCATATACTCCATAAAATCGTTCAATGGCACAAGGGAAATCATTTAACAGTGACCAGAACTCATCCCTTATTCTTTCCCAACCTCTACTTCATGATTCAATTAGCAGAATGAAAGGAAGCTCATTCTCTTTCTCGCAATGATTTGTAGCCTAATTCTCTTTCGAGTTTTAAATGGAAGCGCTGAATACTTGACTCCTCGATTCCACTTCAGCAGATTGAGTCGATACAAAAGGCTTAATGGTTTGGTAGTGTGACCTTATAGAGACGGTGAAATTTTTTTAATGAGTTGCGCTTCACTGTCAGTTTGGTGGTCTACGTGAGCATTTGCATTCTCACTTGTCCTAAAACCATGGCAACGACTTGATCTCTCACGGCTAATCTGGTCCCATTATAAATTGATACCCCAACAACATTTATTTCAAAGAATGTGGGTCCGTTGGTGCAACACCATTGTGCGGTTTCGGAAGGTGATGGAATTGACACATAGTTGATGTGATTACCTTTTGCCAAAAAATAATGAAAATCGGCTTCTTTCAGAATTAATGTTGACTCAGCCCCTAAGCATCGCCAATGTGATGACACGTCCTTTAAATATATTGAGGGCCACCCTGAATTAATTTGGGCCTTGGCATCCCTTCATAAAGCTCCAAAAGTGATTTTTGACGCTTTTAATTAGTTTGGTCCATAGATATTGTAGAATGATTATTAAGCAAGCAAAAAGCCCGCAAAAAAAATGTCTAGCATTTTTCAACAGGGATTTTGTAGAATAGCTAACACCCAAGAAAAATTTCTCTGGAAAATAGAAGAATTTGATCTTGATAATTTTCTGCCAACACCTCCAATATAAACGCTCGAACAATCTACAATTAAAATTGGAACCCTCCAGGTTGGCAGGCAAAGCCAACTCTGATACCATTATAATATCCCAACTGCAATTTTTTGCCAGATATTGCTTACAAAAATTACTCCACAAAATTTCCCAGTGAAATCAGTATCTCAACAAATAAATTTGCAAAGAAACCCATAAATGTGACAATTGAGAAAGACACAAGAAATAAGAATAATGCAACTTTATTTATTTACTGGGAAATTTACATATAAACCCTTTATAGAAGATACCTGCGGTGATGGCCATCAGAAGATATGCCACAATGCTACAATGGCCCTCCACCAAAAAATTGAATTCAACTACCACTTCTTAGCACTCCTGTGAATTTTAGATGAATTCAACGAGGGTAGATGGGTACTCGCCCAATCCCACTAATAACTCAAGGGTTTCCATCTTGGGGCTACCAATGAAGTAGAGCACCCAGTTCTCAAACCTCTCATACACCAAGAAATATCAAATCCAATATGTTCTCTAATGGCCGCCGCCTCCTCTTTTTATAGATCTGATGGACCCATCTAGAACCTCCTATTTTATTATTATTTTAATCATTGAGCACATTTATCACTTTTATTTAAATTAAAATATCTCTTTTAATGTCGTAAAATGGAAAATTGGCCACCATCCCTCCTGAAACTCACTTCTAACAATCTTGTCCTATAGATCTTCTCGTTCTAGTTCCAACGAGCTATTACACTAAGGTGTTCTATCAAGTATTCCTCCCGAAATTCAAAATGCCACCTTAAGCATGATTAATTGATTCAATCCCATTAATAACTCTATTTTTTGAAAGTTATCGGAATGCAACAAAACGAAAGGCAAACTGTGTAGATGATGGAATATACCAAGCGAATGTCATCGGACCTCATAAAAACTCCTCAAAACCCCTCCAAAAGTCGCTGGGCCCGCTAATAAAGTAAAACAACTTGTGTGACCTAGCTGCCTCCAACCCTAGAAGTCCATCCTAACCATGTTGTGAGGGAAACTAGAAAAAAAGGAATAGGACACTCATTGGTTGATCAACTCCATACCCTTGAACCGGTTCTAGGTTCATGTGGCTCTGTGTGGTCCCGCAACTTTGAAACTTTATTTCCACAAGGATTACATAGAAGCCTCCTATCCATAAGGATCCTTAGGTCTATGAAACTCCTTGTTAAGGAAACCTAGGCTCAAGAATCCTCTTAGCCCTTCCTACAGAGCCTATCAGCTTTCTTTTGAAGCAAAAAAGCTATCTAATTGAGCCTCTCTTATGAATAAGTTTGAGGAATCACCTAATATCTTATCATTGACACATCTATTCTTGTGATTCCTCTCAAACCAGGACTCTATTGGGTGTGGAGCCTGAGTATATTCCTTATTTAGATGTATTGCCGCGTTGAGCTCCTGTTCTTAGCAGGGTGGCAATGTCACCCGTTGTTTGATTGCCATCAGGGGGGTCCAAGGGGGGGCAACGACGATTGGAGCCCCCCCCCCTGGCGGGGGGTTTCGGGGGCAGCGCCCCCGAAGATAAAAACATATGTAAAATTGCTTTGTCAAATGTTGTATTTTCATAGTCAATCTAGGTCGTTCATTAGGCAGATGATCTGACGATAGAATTTATGTTTAATTTAGGGTTTTTTTGCCCTACAAGGCAACCCCTCTTTCGTATGAAGGTATTATATTGCGACTGTGTATTGTGTGTATATTCTGAGCAAGAAATCGAAAGGGGGACAGTGTGAGAGAGAAGAGGATATTATAGCGGATGTGCTATAGGTTGTGTCTGTTTATTTTTCGCTGGATAATATAAAGGAAAGACTAGCTGTTTCCGTGGACGTAGCCCAAGTTGCGTGAACCACATATATCTGTGTCTCGCTTGTTTATATGTTTTCTATGTTTGTGTTTTGTCATATTTTATTTGTTCCATTGCTTTGTAATATATAATTTTCTAATAACTTTTATCAGAGCCGAAGTTCTATTTGGCTGATAAACTCACAGGAAAGAAGGGTTCCTGGTTCGAGTGGGAGCAATGGCGGAAGATGGTAGGTTTAGGGTTGAGAAATTTAATGGCAAAAACTACCCGCTGTGGAAGATGCAGATGGAAGATTATCTATATCAGAAATATCTATACCTACCATTGAGCGGAAAAACAAAGAAGCCGTAGAGTATTACAGACGCAGAATGGGAGATTCTTGATAGAAAGGCACTTGGAACAATACGGTTGTTCTTCGCGGTGTTAGTAGCTTTCAATATTTTGAAGGAAACAACAACAGAGGGTTTAATTATGGCATTGGCGAAACTATATGTAAAATCGTCGACCTCAAATAAGGTATTTCTTATGAAACTTTTATTTAATATGAAGATGTCGGAAGGTGGATCTGTTGCTAACCATTTAAATGAATTTAATACGGTTACCAGTCAGTTAAGTTCTATAAGGGTAAACTTTGATGATGAGGTTAGGGCTCTGTTGTTTCTGTTCTTGTTTCTAGAAAGTTGGAATGTTTTAGTTATGGCCATTAGTAATTCTATCTCTGGATCTAGTACTTTAAAGTTTGATGATGTTGTCGGTGCTATCCTTAGTGAGGAAATGCGACGGAAAAACTCCGGTGAGACATCAGGTAATGCTTTGAATGCAGAGACCAAGGGATAAAAAATGGAAAGAGGAAAGAGCTCAGGATATCGCAGTAAATCAAGGAAAAGAAGATCCAAGTACAAATTGGGGATAGTGTGCTAGAAATGCGGAAAGAAAGGACACCTGAAGAAAGACTGTAAATATTGGAAGGAAAAGAAGGAGACGCACAACAAGAAAACAATCATGAAGAAAATGTGACAGGTGATGTGTTACAAGATTCTTTGATTCTTTCTTTAGAAAATGTTATCGACTCCTGGGTGGTATATTCAGGGGCGTCATTCCATGCCACACCTGATAAGAAATATTTTCATGACTATGTTCATGGAGATTTTGGACAGGTTCGTCTTAGTGATGATAAACCTTGTAAAATCATTGGAATGGGTAAATTTCTTGTAAAATAGCAGAATGGAAACCAATGGTTATTAAATGAGGTAAGTCATGTTCCAGATCTAAAGAAAAATCCGATTTCAACAGGGCAGTTAGGCGGTGAAGGTTGTGCGACAACTTTCACAGATAAAGCCTAGAAGGTCACTAAAGGAGCCCTGGTAATAGCAAAAGGCGAAAAGGTTGGTACATTGTATTTATGCAATGGTATTTCTTACTCTCTTAATGCTTTAACTTCCAAAGGAACAGATGCAACATTATGGCATCATAGGCTCGGACACATGAGGGAGAAATGGATGAAGATTCTTCACTCAAGAAATTTATTGTCAGGTTTGAAGAATATTGATTTGGATTTCTTTGAGAATTGTATTCATGGAAATAGAAGAGTGTAACAGAAGAGTGTCATATTTCTTAGAGTTGGGAAAGAAAAGAAGAGCGAAAAATTAGAGCTTGTGCATAAAGATGTATGGGGACCTGCTTAGGTATCATCTTTCGGTGGCTCTCGTTATTATGTTACTTTTATTGATGATGCAACTAGAAAAACTTGGATTTATTATATTTAGAATAAATCTGATGTATTTGATACTTTCAAGAAATAGAAAGCTTTGGTTGAGATTGAGATAGGAAATAAGTTGAAGTGTCTAAGATTAGACAATGGAGGTGAATATTGCAACAAAGAGTTTGATAGGTATTGTTCAAAGCATGGAATTCACAAAGATAAGACAGTTCCAAGAACACCACAAGAAAATGGTGTGTCGAAAAGGATGAACATGACAATCATGGAGCGTGCAAGGTGCATGAGATTGCATGCAGGATTGCCTTTACAATTATGGGAAGATGCTGTAGATACTGCTGTTTATCTAATAAACAGAGGGACTTCAAGTTCCTTGGATGGTGGTATTCCAAAGAAGGCATGGACAGGTGAAAAAGTAAACTTTTTTTTTTAAAGCCTTTTGGTTGTGAGGTCTTTGTCCATATTAATAAAGAAAACAAAACAAAGCTTGAGGCAAAATCAAAGAAATGTACCTTTAGTATATATGGTGTTAATGAATTTGGTTATTGCTTATATGATTACGAAAATCACAAAATCATTAGGAGCAAATATGAAATATTCAATGAAAAGGTATTGTATAAGAATCAGTTGCAGGAAAAGAAACAGAAAAAAAGAAAACAAAGAATACACAGTTCTTGATGAGATACAGAGAAAGTAAAGGTGCCTGAAAATAATAATAATCAACAGCCACAATAGCAACAACAACCACAACAGCGACAGACACCTCAAACCACTGAAAGTGGTGTCAGAAGATCTACCTGGATAAGTAGAACCCTTGAACCATACTCTCATTCATTATATTATTTATTGTTCACTGATTATGGTGATCCTGAAAGTTATGAAGAAGCAATTCAGGTCGAAACCAAGAAGAAGTGGGAGCTAGCCATGAAAGAAGAGATGGACTCCTTAATACATAACCAGACTTGGGACTTGGTCAGATTGCTTGCAGGTAAAACAACATTGCAGAATAAATGGGTTTACAGGCTGAAGGAAGATGATGGAGGAAAACAGAGGTACAAAGCTAGACTTGTGGCGAAGGGGTTTGAACAGAAGAAAGGTATTGACTTTGATGAAATATTTTCTCCTGTTGTTAAGATGACTTCAATCATAACTATTTTAAGTATTGTAGCAATGGAAGATTTGCATCTTGAAAAGTTAGATGTAAAGACAACATTTATCCATGGAGATTTGGAGGAAGAGATCTATATGCAGCAACCATAAGGATATGAGGTCAAAGGGAAAGAAAAATTAGTGTGCAAGTTAAAGAAGAGCTTGTATGGCTTAAAACATGCTCCAAGGCAGTGGTATCTAAAATTTGACAGGTTGATGTCTGAACAAGGTTATACTAGATGTCACTCTGATCATTGTGTTTATCTGAAAAAGTAAAATGATTGGCAGCTATATTATATTTTTATTATATGTAGATGACATGCTTGTTGCTGGGTCTAACATGCAGGGAATAAATGTGTTCAAAAGAAAATTGGCAAATTCATTTGCAATGAAGGATTTGGGCGCTGCAAAACAAATCCTTGGTATGAGAATAACTAGAGACAGGAAAAATTGCAAATTAACATTGTCTCAGAACGAGTACATACAAAAGGTGTTGAAAAGATTTAATATGCAAAATGAAAAACCAGTTAGTACACCTTTGGCTAGCCATTTCAAACTTAGTAAGGAGATGTGCCCCAAGACCCAAGAAAAAATGGATTATATGTATAAAGTTCCATATGCATCAGCAGTTGGAAGCTTAATGTATGCAATGGTCTGCACAAGGCCTGATATTGCACATGCAGTGGTAGTTGTAAGCAGGTACATGAACAATCTAGCAAAAGAACATTGAATGGTAGTGAAATGGATTCTCAAATATTTGAGAAGTACCACAAATCAAGCATGATGCTTTGGTGGTTCAAACATTGCTCTACAGGGATATGTTGATGCAAATATGGCAGGTGATAGAGATAACAGGAGGATCACTATAGGGTATGTATTTACTGTAGGTGGAACAACAGTCAGTTGGGTTTCAAAATTGAAAAGTGTTGTTGTAATTTCAACAACTGAAGCAGAGTATGTTGCTGCTACAGAGACTAGTAAAGAAATGATTTGGTTACAAAGGTTTATGGATGATTTAGGTAAGTGTAATATCCCAAAAGGGAAATAGACAAAAATACAAAGCATACAACAAGATACAAAATGCTAAAGACTGAACAGGAGGCAGATACACATGAAATAGAGAGAATACTGAGCCATTTTATTATATTGAGAAATAGAAATGAGTACAAGAGGTGATTAGAGTGATGGCACCTCGACTTGCAGCAGGCAAGCGTAGGAATACTCTCAGAATATCAATGGAATGGCTGCTCTCTGCTCTGCATCCAAGCTATTGGAAAATTGCCATGTTGCTGCTACTGCGGGAACAAGATGAGTATTTGGGGCTGCTCCCCTACTCAGAAAAAGCTGAAACTCTGGAATCGGCCTCTACTCACAATTCCCAGAAAAGCCCAGAGAGCGTTTCTGAAATGGTCGACCCCCGAAAATGCCTCCCTTGAGGATCTACGCTATCCTCCCAAGGGCCACACTGGTGCTGAATGAAATCCTCCAAGATATGGCCTCCCGCTCTACCAAATGCCTCCAATAGGCAAGGGCTGGCCCCTTGCTCAATCCTTCGGCCAAAATCCTCCAAAATAGTGCCACTCCGGAGCTCCCTCAAGATGGACTGCGTCCTCCCTCTCAAGACTGCGCAGTCTCTAATGGCTCTGCTCCTCCCACGAATGCAAACACTGATCCTCCTGCAAAATGCTGAAGAAACTACCTCACCCGAGCAAGCACTCGAAGTCTCTCGGGGCTGAGGGTGGGATCTCCGAATGGAGACACCTGATGCACTGAACAGTGCTGTAGACAAGCTAAACAGCCAGCGTGCTCCAAGTCGAAATGATTAGCTCAATATGCATAAACATGAATGACCAAATGAGGGGGCTCTCCTCCCTTTTATAACGCTGGGCCTCTCTCTCTCTAGGCCCCACCACCTCCACGTGCTCCTTGGCCCACGCTATCTCCCTCATCTGCGTGAAGTAGGCCCCACGCTGCCCACGTGGTCTGCGTCCCTCTCCTGCGCTGTCCACTTGGCCACTAGGCCCCACACTTTTTAATTTCGATGTGGACTTTAGGAAAGTGTTTTATCCTAAGTGAGTTAATTAATATTTTACTCACTTTATTCACGCTCTGAATATAATAAAGCAAAATTGGTCAAAATTAATATTTCCAATTAGCTATCGCTAATTGGGCATATTACAGTCTCCCCCGGCAAAATGTTGCTTGACCCCAAGCAACTGTAGTGATGGATGTTGCAATTTCTTCTCACTCTCCCAAGTGGCATCATCATCTGGCAAATTCTTCCACCTCACTAAGAATTCCCGGACTGTCCTGTTCCGCAACTGCCTCTCCCTGATATCAATAATGGCCTTTGGCTGTAGCACCAAATGTCCCTCATCATCCGTAGGCGGAAGCTCCTCTGTCACTGTCACCTGTTGTCCCAAAGCCTTCTTCAGGCACGATACATGAAAGATGTTATGAATCTTGCTGCCTTGGGGCAGCTCCAACTCATAGGCAACCTGTCGAACTCTGCGTATCACCCTGTAAGGCCAATAAAAACGTAGGTAGACCAAGTCCCCTACCTCAAACTGTCTCTCGACTCGACCCCTGTCGGCATATAGCTTCTGTTGGTTCTGTGCTGTAGCCATGTTATCCTTGAAAGCTCGGAGGATGTCCTGACTCTCTTGGATCCAATCCTTGGCTCTCGAAGCCTTGCTGGCACCAAACATCACATCAACAAAAGATAAAGCATGATAACCATATAATGCATAGAACAGAGACATATCGATAGACATGTGATATGTGTTGTTGTAGCAGTACTCTCCTAGGTGTAGCCACTTCAGCCATGCTCTCTATTGCCCACTGACATAGTTACACAAGTAGCCCTCCAGCCACTTGTTAACTATCTCTATCTGCCCATCTGTCTGTGGGTGGTAGGTGGTGCTCGGTGTCAACTCTCTCCCCACCAGCCGGAAAAGCTCCTGCCAAAATCTGCCCATGAAGCGGCTGTCCCTGTCACTGACAATGGTCTTGGGAAGACCATGTAACCTGAAGATATCCTGGAAGAACAGCTCTGCCACCTGCACTGCTGGGTAATGTGCGGATATGGCAAAAAAATGTGCATACTTCATCAGTGGATCAACGACGACGAATATACAGTCCTTGCCCTGCACAATGGGCAACCCTGTGATGAAGTCCATCGAAATACTCTCCCATTTCCCTTCTGGAATGGGAAGAGGTTGCAACAAACCTATTGGATGGTTCATCTCCCCCTTGTTGCGCTGGCAAACCTCGCACTCCCTGACATGCTGGAGTACGTCCTCCTTGAGGCCCTTCCATGAGAACCTCTCCCTGATGGCCCTGTAGGTTTTGGTAAACCCCTGGTGGCCAGAAAATGGTGAATCATGAGAAGCCTGCAATATCTTCTTCTTGAGCTGAGAGCCCTCAGTCAAGAAGATCCTATCCCTATAGTAGATGATCTCATCCATCACCCTGTATCTATCATCTGTCACCTGTCCATCCAGAACCTCACAAGCAAACCTGTCCTTGGAGTACTCCACCAAAATTCGAGCACTCCAATCTGCGTCCAAACTCATCAGAGACAACGTGGCTGGTCTACGTGAAAGTGTATCAGCCACCACATTGTTCTTCCCTTTGACATACTCAATGTCAAAGTCGTAGGCCTGGATCTTGCTGACCCACTTCTGCTGCCTCTCCTGTAGCTACTTCTGCTCTAAGAAGAACTTGAGGCTGTTGTGGTTAGCCCTCACCCTGAACCTGTTACCTACCAGGTACTGCCGGAATTTGGCCAATGCATGTATGATGGCAAGCATCTCCTTGTCATATATGGCATACAACCGCTCATGTGGAAGGAGCTTCCAACTCTCAAAAGCTATAGGGTGGCCTCCTTGCATCAATACTGTGCCGATCCTCTCTCCTGATGCATCACACTCCAGAATGAATGGCTACGTGAAATTTGGCAATGCATGCACTGGACAACTGTTCTTCACCTCCTTGAGCTTGTCAAAGGCCCGTTGTGTTGTATCTGTCCAACTGAATGCCCCCTTCTTCGTCAAATCTGTAAGGGGTGCAGCAAGCTAAGAGAAACTCTTGACCAACTTTCTTTAGTAGGTGCAGATACCCACAAACCCCCTGTTGACCACACTTTGTCAACGACCCCATAGCAGTACACCTCCATATTTTCAATTGGGATTTGTCATGTTCGACGTGGTCGCGCCATTCAGATTCCATCATCAGTCGACAATTTTTATAAATGATGTAAACCCATTCTGCATGTAATGATGTAAATGATCTAAGTAAGACCATCAATGTATGTAACAACCTAGGTAAGTCTAGTATGTTGTTGATGATCTCTATCCTAGGAGGTTTTTTGTCTCACTGATTCACGAAAGTGGTCGGCAGAGTTTTTCCCTCCAGCCTCACCCCAAAGCTAGGGTGGATTTTATCATCAGCATACTAAGTGAGTCCTAGTGTTCTATCGAGTCCTTGTAAAAGTAGTTTAAACTACTTGGTCTACTAGATCATGTTTTTAGTCGCAGAATTGGGTATTTATTTGAGGGTCTATATGAATGGGTATTCCTCCTTCATGTATGTAAATGTATTATCTCATGTAAAAGAGGGTTGGAAAATAATTATAATTCCCTCTTAGTCAATTAATTAAATTTTATGGTCAATTAATTAATAAAATCCTAAACCAGAAATTTAATTAATTTAGGGTCCTAAATTAGGATTAAATCTTTAAAGACAAAATTTGTGGGTCCTTGGAAAATGATTATGACAGCCCTAGGCCAAGGGAATATTGAGAATTTTAAGAAATATTGGACCCTTGGGCTTTGGTGGTTAAGTCAAGGTCAAAATTTTGGGGTAATTAACTCAAAAATAATATTTTTGAGTTAATTAAAATTGAATTAAATGATAAATTCGTTTTCTCCCCAAAATTTTAATTTCAACGCTCCGGATTAAAAGATAATTAAATCTTTTGGACGGTTGAGATTATTTTGACGAGGATCATCCAAACTAGTCGTTAGAGATCTTGTCCTATAAATTTAGAGGTCTTTCTCATTCTTGAGTCATCCGATCTCAGGATTGTG
Organism: Pinus albicaulis; assembly: GCA_034641835.2. Taxonomy (NCBI): domain Eukaryota; kingdom Viridiplantae; phylum Streptophyta; class Pinopsida; order Pinales; family Pinaceae; genus Pinus; species Pinus albicaulis. Next base: position 412,071,541 of record CM076569.1, on the reverse strand, counting down.
CACTTGTTCTTAGAAGCTCTTGTAAATTTTTGAGGAATAAAGCATAAAGACTTTGGGGTTACAAATCTGGATGTTCCTTCTCAGATCTATGTGGTGAATTGTCTCTAAACTCTGCTACTTTGTTTCTTGTATTTTATGGTTGATGGCTTTCATGGATTAATCTGCATACAGGTATCTTGTGCAGTTTTCTGTGTTTATAAAATAACATTCTGATTTTTTTGCAAAGGTCTCATGTTGTTTTCTTAAATCTCTATCGATTTAAGATTCAGATCTAAGTGTGCAGGGAAATTTTTTTTTAAGATTGGGCGTCTGGGGAAGTCTTCGGTTGGACCAGCCGACTCTCAATAAACATAAATCTGATAAGCTCTTTATTTGTTAAATTCCAGGTCTATCTTACGATATTTGTGATTTTGCAGGTTTCAAGGGCTTGTGCCTCTCATTTAAAAATTTGAATTTCTAAACTGTGCTAAAAAAGTTCAAATCTGGCCATAAGGGCCTCATATTTGTAAATAAATTTGTAAATTTGTAATTTTATTCAGGCTGCAGGGTTTTTCTCATGATGTTTTGCTGGCAGATCTAAATGTGAATTGCTGCAAAGATAATTTCAGGCATACTTAAATCTGTATTCTAAAGGAAAATATGAGTTATCATTTGCCGGGAAAGAGGGCTTTTCGTAAATACTGGTGCAACCTAAGCTAAAAACGCTTGCTGTCCATCTTTCTTTTTCTTTGCTGAGCCATCGACCTTCCTCATATTAGCATCTCCACCCTCTTCATTTCGCCCAACATTCCATTGCCTTTTCTCACGCCACTGTCTTCCTTTCCATCGCTCTCCTTCCCCATTCCTCTATGTCGTCCCAGTCATCCGTCCAGCTCCTCATTTCATCATTTTTCCTGTCGTCCCTGTCTTCCGCATAGCCTGCATCCTTCTTCTCACCCGCAAGCCAGCGTTTCCGCCATCGAATTTTTTCCTATCGACTTCCAATCCTTACCTTTGCGTGCCATTCTGCCTTCTCCGCAAGCTGCAACTATTTTCCATGACGTCTTACCTTTCGATCAGCCCTCGACTACCTGCAAACACAAAACAATAAATGCAAACCCATCATTTCCTTGTTGCCGTGGATTTGTCCGACTTTATCATTCAGCGCTTCCTCCGTTCGAGCTACACCTTCACACGTCATCCTTAGCTCCATTTTCCGTCGACCTACAGACTACAAAAATACAAGCACACACATTAAAAATAAAACTCATGCATATGTGTTAATAAACTTTGGCTTAGATTCAGATTTTCACTGTTACATGTTAGTTTCGATTTTTTTGGTATAGCGTAGATTGGATGTTAGCTGTATATTTTTAAATTCGATAGTTGTTTTAATATTTAGTTTCGATTGTTGTTTTAATATTTAGTTTTAATTTAGTCTAATTATTGTTTAGGTTAGTAATAGATTAGCGTTAGATGTTATTTTTCATTTTGACATTAGCATGAATTTTGTTAGCTTTTAGTTTTAGCGTTAATTTTAGAATTTAGTTTTAGGTTTTAAATTTTTTTTAGTTAAGAGTTTAATTTAGTTTGTTTTAAGACTTAGTTTTAATTTTGGTTTTAGTGTTAGTTTAATTTTTATTTTAGGATTAAAAAATAATTAAAAAATATAAAATTTGGAAAATTCTCAAAAGGGTTTTATTTTATAGTAAAAAATGGGCTTCTAATTTTCATCTAAAGTTTTGACTATAGAAACATAATCTGGATCAAGATTGATTGAAGCATCATAAATCTGGAAATATTGCAAATATCTGGCATTCTCATATTATTGTGAGTTCAAGTTATTCATGGTTGTGGCGTTTTCAATTAAATATCATTGTGATCAATCGTGTTTTAAATAAGCAGCAGTTAATCGTCAATTACTTGTTTATAATTGCATAACGGGAATTTGTTTGACTCCATAAGGCACTGGTTTTAAACGTGAAATCTAATTTAGATCTGTGGAAACCCGTTCATTTCATCAAGTATTTGGTGTTTTAGCTGTCTCCTGGATTTTTCCTCTTCATTTCTAATAGGGTCTACCTCCCTTAGCTTGCAAGGAGACAACTTAAATAGAGGGATTGGGGATAAAGGTGACAGCCCCTAATCTGAGCCGTTGTCGCAGTGCCTGGACAATCTGTGCGACAACACCCCCAAAGTTTCGCCACGTTTCTCGGCTCTGGCCAATCCCTGATGGCCTTGATCTTCTCCTCGTGGACCCTCACTCCGTCCACACCTATAATGTGTCCCAAGTATAGCATCTCTGTCAACCCAAACTCGCACTTGGAGAGCTTAGCATAAAACTGTTGCTCCTCCAAAATACGCAACACTGCCTCTATGTGCAGGAAATGCTCCTCCCATGTCCTACTATATATCAATATATCATCAAAGAAGACCAACACAAACTTCCTCAGATGACTACGGAAGATGTGGTTCATGCACGACTGAAAGGTGGCTGATGCGTTGGTTAGCCCGAAGGGCATCACTAAGAACTCAAAATGGCCGTAATGGCACCTGAAAGCAGTCTTGGGAATGTCCTGTTCCCTCACGCGAATTTGGTGGTGCTCGGATCTCAAATCAATCTTTGAGAAGAACTGTGCCCCTCTCAACTCATCCATCAGCTCGTCAATCCGTGGTATAGGGTACCTGTTCTTCATGGTTTTCTTGTTCAGGGCCCTATAATCAATGCACATCCGCAATGTGCCGTCCTTCTTCTTCACCAACACTACCAAAGAAGCGAAAGCACTGGTGCTAGGCCGAATGCGTCCAAGGGCTAACAGCTCATGGATAGCCCGCTCAATCTTGTCCCGATAGGCCTTGGGGTGCCTATAGGGTGTGGTAATGACGGCCTGAATGCCCTGCTCTAGCTCAATAGTATGCTCAAATCCCTGATCCGGTGGCTGACCTGGTGGTATCTCCCCAAACACCGTGGCATACCTGTCAAGGATGGTCTATATCTTTGGATGAACTGTCTTCCCGGTAGTACTTGCCTCTAATGCACGCAGCTCTACTGCCCACTCTATGTCTCCCTTCCGGAAGTCTGCCTCCATTCGGTGAGCTGAAACAGTCTGGAGTGGGTAGGTGTGCGTTCCCCGTATCTTCTCATGCTTCCCGGTCTTCTTATCATCCCACTCCATCTCTAAGGCCTCCTAATCTGTGATGATCTTCCCTAGAGTGATCAGCCACTGTACACCCAATACCACATTGGTATCCAGTATGTTAACCACGAAAAAGTGGTCAGTCACTCTGTAGGTGCCCATCGTAACTGCCAGCTCTGGAACATATCTGGCACACTGCATCGTCTGATCTCCTGGGACCAACACCGAAAACCCATTGAAGCTCTTTGTCTGTATACCTCTCCGCTCTACCATCTGTGCATCGATGAAGTTGTGGGTTTCCCCACTGTCCACCAGTACTGATACTCGTTGCCCCCGTATTGTCCCTCAGACACGCAGCGTCAGATACTTGGGTACTCCTCGCAATGCTGCAAGGGTCCCCCCTGTAGGTGCAAATGCTGCACCTCCTGCTCCTGGTGGTGGAGGTGGAAAATGGTCCTGCGCTGCATGGCTGCCCCTTGCCTCCACATCATCATACTCATCCTTTTCCCTGCTGCTCTCGGAGAAGACCTCAATAAATTGTGCTTTGCCAGCAGTACATCTGTGTCCTGGTGCCCACGGCTCCTGACATGTGAAACACAGCCTCTTCTTCTTTAACTCCCTCCTGGCATCATCATCCAACTGTCCTCGACCCGGATTCCCCTTTGGAGGTGGAATCCTCACATCCTTCCCCTTAGGCTGGAAAGCCTATCTCTGGGGGAAGGTGTCCTGGTCCTGGGTAAGGCATCCTGCAAATCCCGGGTCCTGCCAACTGTGTGATGGAGTGTGGTTGGTTTAGTGGATCTGACCAATCCCCGAAGCGGCTCTGCTAACCCGTCCATGAACATGTAAATCATCCGTGCCGCGAATAGATCTAGCACCATCACTAAAAGTCTCACAAAATCTGAGATATAAGTGTCCGGACTCCCAGTCTGTTTGAGCCTCGTCAGCTCAACAAAGTGCTCCTCTGGATCCCTCCAATCAAATCTCTCTTTCAACCTCCGGGTGAACTCGGCATATGTAGTCACTGTCGAATGCCCGAGTGTAATCATCCTGTGGAACCACCAGTCCTGGGCCTCTGCATCCAAATGCAACGCTGCCACCTTGATGGTCTCCGTCTCTGCCATCTGGTTGAGCTGGAAGTATATGTCCAACTTCTCCACCCAAGCCTTTGCCGAACTGTTTGATGAACCATCAAATATAGGCAAGTGGAACCTGCTCACCGTACGCTAAGTGTCTCCGTCATGATAATGCCGGTGTCCCTTGTGATGCTCACAGGGCATCCCTGAACTCTTGCCCGTATGCCTGATACTTAGCAAAGTAATCACCCATGTGGCCAGGCTCTGGCTCCTGCTGTGCTCTTGCCCCTGTGTCTGCAGTCAGAAAAGTGGGCATGGTGGAACGTGTGGGTGCATGTGATGCCATGTGCTGAGTGGCATTACGCTCCTGCAAATGGTGGGATGTGCCTGAACCCTCACCAACCTGTAAACCCCTTGGGGTTTCACACTGTCTAGCCTCTACAACAGTAAATCTCTGACCCATCATCTCAATCTACCTTGATAGATCCTGTACTGAATTGAGGAGCATTTCCCCAAATTGTTTTGCATCACTATCATTTGCCATCGATTCCTCCTATACTACATCCACCACTGGAACGCAGTCACCCTCTCTGTAGGTGAATTGCAACCTATGCTCTCTGTCATGGTACTTTCTACCTCTGTAGCAAATATACGGCTTCTCTCCCGATGTCAGAGACAACTCGCTCCACAGGCTGAGCCAGGTCTATGAGCTCTGATACCACTGTAATATCCCAAAAGGGAAATAGATAGCAATACAAAGCATGCAATAAGATACAAAATGCTAAAGACTGAACAGGAAGCAGATACACATGAAATAAAGAGAATACTGAGCCATTTTATTATACTGAGAAATAGAAATGAGTACAAGTGGTGATCAGAGTGATGGCACCTTGTCTTGCACCAGGCAAGTGTAGGAATACTCTCAGAATATCAATGGAATGGCTGCTCTCTGCTCTGCGTCCAAGCTGCTGGAAAATTGCCATGCTGCTACTACTGCGGGAACAAGATGAGTATTTGGGGCTGCTCCCCTACTTAGAAAAAGCTAAAACTCTGGAATCGGCCTCTACTCACAATACCCAGAAAAGCCCAAAGAGGATTTATGAAATGGTCGACCCCTGAAAATGCCTCCCTTAAGGATCTACGCTATCCTCCCAAGGGCCATGCTAGCGCTGAATGAAATCCTCCAAGATATGGCCTCCCGCTCTGCCAAATGCCTCCAATAGGCAAGGGCTGGCCCCTTGCTCAATCCTTCGGCCAAAATCCTCCAAAATAGTGCCACTCCGGAGCTCCCTCAAGATGGACTGCGTCCTCTCTCTCAAGACTGCGCAGTCTCTAATTGCTCTTCTCCTCCCATGAATGCAAACATCGATCCTCCTACAAAATGTTGAAGAAACTACCTCACCCGAGCAAGCACTCGAAGTCTCCCGAGGTTGAGGGTGGGATCTCCGAACGGAGACACCTGATGCACTAAACAGTGTTGTAGACAAGCTAAACAGCTAGCGTGCTCCAAGTTGAAATGACACGCTCCGAATATAATAAAGCAAAATTGGTCAAAATTAATATTTCCAATTAGCTATCGCTAATTGGGAATATTACAATAACAAGCATGAGATGGGCAGGTTATATAGTGACAGCCAGAGTGCCGTTCATCTTGCAAAGAACTCAATATTTCATTCTAGGACTAAACACATACAGCTCAAGTACCATTTCATACGGTCAGTACTGGAAGATGGACAGTTGAAGCTGGAAAAGAGACACTAGCCAGAATCCTGCAGATATGCTAATAAAAGTTGTAACCTGGGAGAAACTGAGATTATGTTCAGTTTCAATTGGTCTTCAAGTATTATGATGAAGATGAGAAACAACTAGGTCCAAAGTGGAGTAATTGTCCAGCAAATGAAGCAACAATGGAGTTGATACAATTAGTCTCCAAGTGGGATATGGTTGGGTGTGGAGCCTGATTATCTTCCTTATTTAGATGTATCGTTGTGTTGGACCCCTATCCTTAACGGGGCGGTAATGCTACCCGTTGTTTGATCGCCGTCAGGGGGGTCCAATGGGGGAGGGGGGCGCGTGACGACAATACATCTATTTTCAGCAGCACCCCCAAAGCTAAAAATAGATGTAAAATTACCTTGTCAAATATTGTAATTTCGTAGTCAATTCGGGTGTTCGTTAGGCAGATGATCTGACGGTAGAAGTTATGTTTAATTTCGGGCTTTTTTGCCCTAGAAGGCAACCTTCTGTCGTATGAGGGAATTGTATTGTGACTGTGTATCGTGTGTATATTCTAAGCGAGAAATCGAAAGGGGGATTGTGCGAGAGAGAAGAGGATATTATAGCGGATCTATTGTAGGTTGTGTCTCTTCATTTTTTGCTGAATAATATAAAGGAAGGATTGGATGTTTCCGTGGACGTAGCCCAAGTTGGGTGAACCACATATATCTGTGTCTCTCTTGTTTATATGTTTTCTGTGTTTGTGTTTCGCATATTTTATGTGTTCCATTGCTCTATAATATATAATTTTCTGACAGACTCCTCCCATTAGTGAAAGTACGTAAAGAGAAGGGAGTTGTAGGCGAGGTGACAATGGGATATTGCTCCATTGCTACCCCTTAACCTATTAATTTCTCTATAGGATGCCCTCCTAGGACCCCTGCTAGTTTGAGTGATAATATTTTGGTGTTGTTGCTCAGGAGGAAGTAGGTCTATCTCCCTAGTGAATCATTGAGGAATTGATTCATAGACGAAATTTCAAATATTTCTCTAGCGACTCCAGTCATTGTCTAATCCCCTAATTTTCTTGAAGGTGACGACATTCCTCCTTTAACTAGGGCCGCTGCAAGAAGGGGAGAATTAATTCCATCACCTGTTAGAACTACCCTTCTCCCTGAATTTGAAAAGGTCGATGATCCTACCCCAGAGATAGCAACAAATTCTAGCACTGACGTAAACCAAGACCAACCAAAAATGACGAGAAGTGAAAGGCGTTTGGTTAGTGTATTTGCCCCTTTGAACTTGAGTAATGACCCCAAGCCTTTATCTGAGAAATACAATATCTAGCTACCCAAGTTCAGAGGTGATGCTACCATAAGTGTTCGTGACCATGTCGAAGAACTCTATTGTAACATCTCTCCTACGTTAGTATTTGACGAAGACAGGATCACGATGCTTTTTGTTTTGTCTCTTGAAAGGCAAGCCAAGGGAATGGTACCTTAGTATTCCCCCAAGATGCATTGACAATTATGACCAATTTAAGGATATGTTCATGAGAAGATAGTCATGTGACGCACAAGGAAATTTCAACATTGAGAAATTCTACCAAACAAGTAAGGGAAGGGAAGACATTAAATAATTTATTCAAAAATTTTATAGGGTAGTTAGGGACATTCCCGACCATTTGAAACCCCCTTATGCTAGTATACTTGACAAATTCATCAAAGTTGTGGGGGCCATCTGGCGTATGCACTTAGGGATAAGAAACCCAAGACCTTGGCTGATGATAAAGAGATAGTCATGGAAGTTGAACAAAACCTATGAATTTCCAAGATGGATGTAGATAAACACCCTAAGGCTAAGGTTGAAGTCAAGAAGGAAAAATCCAAATATCAAACCAAAGAAACCCTTTTAGTACTTCTTGAGAAAGTTGATAAGCTTAATGAGGAGATGAATTCACGAGATATGCTCTACATTAACAAGATCATAGCCTTTGAAAGGGCCCAAAAATTAAGTTATATCCCCAAATGGAAACCTTTCCCTAGGAAGAAAAATGAGGAGGATAATCCAAGCTCATCTCAAGTCCCCAACACTTTGGCTCTGAAAAATACTGTGAAACAAGATTCATCCTATGAGGATGAACAAAGTGATGAGGATAAGAGTGAAAATGAAGAATTCAACGAGCAAACTAATATTGTGGAATGCAAAGCCTTTAACATTATGCTTGGAGGTTCATATACCCATCCTCCCATTAGTGAGGTGACTATTAAGGAGGAGAAAATGGAACTAATCCCCAATGCTAATGATAATGGAAGATTCAAAGGGGGAAAATATTCACAAAATAATAATGATGAAAACCCCACAACCTCCAAGGAAACCAACAAGAATGACTCAATTCCCTAGCAGGTCTGTCACAAAGACCCTCTCCTTAAAGATCCCCCTAAGAAGGGTCCTCCAAAGAAAGTTAATCCCAAAAAGGATCCTCAAAAGAAAGAGCTACCAAAAAGGATAACGGTAAAGAGTAAGAGCTTGATATCGATTTAGAGGCTGCTATAGGGAAGATGACTGTACAAGTTCCATTAAAGGAGATTGTGAAGCTTCCACAACAACAATGAAAATTTAAGAAATCCCTGGGGTTTGAAGAGGAGGAATTACCCATAGTATTGAAAAATATCCATATTTTCGATCTAAACCCAGGGCATGAGCCATTCCTACTCACCTTAGCCATTAATGACATTCTCTTACATATTTTCATGTTATATTCAAGGGCTTCTGCGAATATCATGCCACTAAAGGTCATGATGCAGTTGGGTTTTAGCATCACTCAAAGGTATAAAAGTGTGTGTGGTTTCAACTCCCAACCCATTGAAGTTGAAGGTGTCATAAAATATCTTAAGGTTTATTTGGCTATGAATCTCGATATATCATTTCTTATGGATGTTGTGGCCATAGATATCCTTGATGTTTGGGGCATGCTATTATCAAGGAAATGGGGAGCCACTATTGGTGATCAACTTCAAATGGAATTTTCATATGTCACCATTCCACAATTTGATGGGACCCCCTTCATTCTTTCTTGAGAGCCTGCCTAACCTACTCATGTGGTCAAGATGGGGACAATCACATATTATAAGAAACATGAGGTTGAGAAACATTCTCCCATACTCCATTCACAAGAAGTCTGTATTCTTAAATGACAAAATCACAAAGCTAACAGGAACTGGAAACCTAAATGGGAATAGAAGGTTGGAGATGTGGTCTTGGTAGATAAAAATCATGTTCTCGTCAAGATTCACAGAAAGGTCGGAGAATATTATTACTACATTTTCCAACTTAACGATGAACTTTGGTCGGAACCTGTCAAGTTGAGTCGAATCACTCCTTTCCTTCACACTTGACATTGTATTACATGCATGTTAGGGTAGTATGCATTGTATGCTAATTTTCTCATTATAACTAACATTATATGATATTATCATGATAGATTAGCTGAATTTAGATTGAAATTGCACGGAAAATGATTTTACTTTCTTGTTGATTGTATGGCCTAATACTAAGCATGGGTGATCATAAGACACCACAAAAACATGCTGCCCCATGTGATTGGACTTTGATGTGTAGGTAGCAGGTCTATGGTACCAAGATATTGTTGGTGTTCTCATGACCTCCCGTTCAAGTACCTTTACAAACCTTTCCGAGAGCTCATCTCCCAGTTGGAGCCATATGTTACCCACAACCTATGGTTAGTATTCATAGGAGAATTTGTTTTCTCCTAGATGGTCCTCAACTGGCAGCTAGCAGCCCCTTGTAGCTACCGAATACCTCAATGTGCCATTGTCTTCGCCACCTGAGCCAACCATGTGGTCCCTCACCCATATGTTATGATTGTATGTTTGAAGGTGTGCCTCTCGACCTCGAAGGTATGGATTTTCATTAGTATAGTTGAGTAATTTTCCTTAGTTATAATGGACACTTTGGGAATGGATTGGTGGAGGGATTCAGCGGAAAGAGTGGGCTAGGTCTGTACTCTTGTCTCCTCTGCTCAATTTGGTGGTTACCCTTGTATCCTAGTCCTATAGAATATCCTTTATTGGCCATTAGATTTAAGGTTGGCAATACATGGGAAATCCCGATTTTGGTTGTATGGTCCTGCTTCCCGACACCATATACATCTCTGCCTTCCACTCATTCTAGCCCTGTTCATGATTTTTCGCATTAGAGTCCACATAGGGCAAGCCTCCCCCTCCCCTTTTCCACACTTTGGGTCGAGCTTGGAACGATGCCCCAGAGTTTGATGCAACTAAAAAGAAAATAAAAATTACAATTTGGGCACTCTCAACAGGAAATGTACAACAAAATCCAAAATATGGCTGAGACATACAAATTTAGCATGTGGGAAAAAGCCTAACATGATCTATCCCACATATTTATGGCCATTACTGTGTTCCTACGGGCTCTAGATGAGACCCCTCCAATTTAAGGAGCCCATGATAGTCCCAACCCCTGGTGGGAAATGAAATGCCCCACCTTAAAAGGGGGTACCTACTGCTATATCCTACGCATCATGCTCTCATCCCCTGAAGCCACGAGCAGTTATGAGGAAAAATCAATTAAAGGAAAAAGGGATATGAATAAGGGTGGAAAAAAAAGGCCGGGGTAACTTATGTACCACGATTTTCTCCCTCCTACACTCATATACCCAAGTGCGGGCTTCCCTCAACATAGCTACCGTTGTACCATGGCATATGGCCTAGAGAATTCCCCTAATCTCCACTTCATTCCATGATTATATCACTTGCCACCTGCCACCTGATGGATGTACCATGGACATGTCACCCACTTTAAAGGTTGAAACCACCTAATAGGACCCTTAGTTAATCCCCGTATTAAGCTTAGAGCCACTTGTACATGGCAAAGTCTAGTACGGAAAGGCATACCACCATGAAGTGCCCCATTGATTCCATGATTTGTAAGCTCTTTTACATGATCATTCTAATGATTTGTTGTATTGGAGGGAAACGAGATGAATTGGATCTTATGCAAGATTTCCTGTGGGTCTCCATTTGGGATTTGGTCTCCCTATACGGGGCACAAACCCTCCAGAGGGCCACATTGGCACTTGTAGGGAGAGCGTTGAGAGCAATGGGCCTCCATCATAGTAGAGAGTACTTCATGGATACCAAACACCACTCATCGATTGCTTGTGTTCCACCTTTTTGGATAAGGATGATGCACCTGGTTCACCATGCTCAACCAACTCCATACTAACATCATACAGTTGGCATATGTTCTAGGGTCTAGATGAAGATGTGTCTATCTGCGAGAGACAAAGGAAGGGCTTTTGTCATTATCCTAGCCCTTATAGATTGGTTACAAACATTATAGATCCACTTGGAGACCCATGAGGATGTCCTTGTGCTCCCACACCCACTTGGGAGCACCATAGTGACTTACTTGGAAAACAAGGGGCCAACCCCTTTTCCACTATGTTTGGAGTCCATTCTCTCACCATGGCACACTTTGGACTTCATTAGGCCTTCTGAAAGGCCCAACGACCTATTATATTCATCATTCTTCCCTCTTGAGAGGTTATTTTTATGTTATTGAGCTATCTTGGTGGTCTTGTCACCAAGGGATGTTATTATTGCACATTATTTATTGTTTGGGCTTAACTAGGCCTAATTAGGAAAATCAAACTCTTTATAGATCATATAATTTGATGGGAGGTGATTCATATCTCTCATCATCACTTGGATTTGGAATTAGTAGCTACTTGGAGAATTTCACATTTCCTTTTGGAGGACGAGTTTGGTTTCATGGTTTAATTTTGATGTTTGGATACTATTCTTTTGATCTTGGAGCTTCATTATTGTCATATTTGATGATTGTATATACTCATTGTACATGGAAGTGATCTGTTTTTCATATTTATTCTTATTTTTTTCTTGTCACATGAATGTTGTTTGGATTTTCGCTATCTAGGTCTGAAATTGCCTCTAATTTATGTGAAATTGTGGAATTTTCGATCTCTTAAAGCATTGCATGCATTACATGTGTCATGTATTAATGGGTGAATGTTCCTAGAGCTTATTTTCAATAAATTTACCTCGATAATTCATCAATTATTGAAGATCGAAGTGTAAATTCCTTTGTTAGTTGTTGCCTGCCCTGATTTTCCGTGTGAATTTGTCAAAAGGACTCCTGGATTGGGTATAGTCTCTCCAATTCACAAATTCACCTTGACTCCATCTCTCCCAAAGGCAAGGCACTGATCCAGCCACTTGTGGTCACTTAAATGATTATTTTTCTCGCCTTCTCTTTCTCTTTCTAGACCTAGCCCTAAAAGGTCACCTAAGGCATCAATCAAACTCCCTTCTAGCCATTCAATCACCTATATTTTTGGTCCACTACTGCGCTGGGGTTTTCTGCACTGGGGTTTTTTCTAGAGGTCCTCCAAGTTTGAAGCAAATACGACGGTGGAATGCTGAGATCTAGCAAACCCTAGCTACAAGACCAATTTTTTCCCTAGAGTAACTTGGGTTAGCGTCATCATTGTGATCATTGCATTCAAATATCGAAAGAAAATTAGTCCTTTGATCCTATTCCCTACCCTAATTAGGTGAAGTCGCTCGTTGGTTGATCAAATGCATACCCTTGACTTGGTTCTGGGCACACTTGGCTCTGTGTGGTCCTGGAACTTTGTAACTCTATTTCCACAAGGATTACATAAAAGCCTCTTATCCACAAGGATCCTTAGGTCTAGGAATCCCCTTGTTAAGACATATCCTCCAAACCTAGGCTCAAGAATCCTCTTAGCCCTTCCTAGAGAGCCTATCACCTTGATTTCGAAGCAAACAATCTATCTAATTGAGCCTCTCTTGTGAAAAGGATTTAGGAATCACCTCATGTCTTATCATTGACCCATACATTCTTGTGATTCCTCTCATACCGAAACTCCTCCCATTGGTGAAAGTCTGTAAATGTGAAAATTCCATTAACCTCTGGAAGATATTCACCTAATTGTTAATTTTAACTTAACAATCTATTTGCAATTTACTATGGCAAACACTGAATACATCACACTGCAACCTACACAAATAAACTACGGAATAAATACAAGTGCAGAAACAAAACTAAACACGAATAGATCACACACACATTTGACACAGTTATTTTCAGACCAATGTCCCCGGAACAACCCAATGCGGGAAAACCAGTGCAACAACTGAGGGTTTGTATATTATGCAATAAATATTTCAGAGTACAAATCTATGATTGACACATCCATCAAATCATACAGAGAAATTGACAGAAGATATCTTGTGATATAAACCTTACTCCTCGACGGGAACCTGACACTTATCAACACCAAAACTGCACTTGCCCTGCGCTGCCTCTGCACAGTGATCGTGTCACCCACGTAGTCTCTACGTCACAACTTCGGCTGCCCTTCTGTCTTTGTGCTGGTCAACTGAAGCCTTCTGGCCTTCGGAAAATCTCTCTAGGATCTGGCACTGGCCCAATGCTGTCTCCTCAGCAAGAAAACGACTTCCGTTCAGCCTCTGCGCAGTGACTGAGTAAGCATTGCATCATTGGCTCTGCACTGCTACTGTGGATCTCTCTGTATCTGCTGCTATGCACTCTCTGGCTTAGGAATCCTTCCATTCTCTTTAAAATATCTCATGATCAATTTTTCTCTCTAAGCACTACTCAGTAAAGAAATCGATCTCTGATCTTTGCCAAATGTGTTTTCCAAATGACCCTTCAAGCCATTCTTATAGTCTTCTCGTTGAAACTTCAACGGCCTAGATTAGATCTCTAATTAATGGCTAAGATTAATTTTTGACTTGACCCGTCTTTTCTAGAACATTCACACCCATATTCTATTAACTCACTTTAATTATTTTATTTTCCTCAGTTTAGACTTAGGGTCCCTTTAAAAATAATTAATTATTTTAATAGAATACAATCCGAGTAGAATTTCACCAGACGATTTCTAGGTTATCTGGAATAAATGTGTTTAAGCCTCTCCACAAAATTTGAGACTTAAATCACATCCGATGCTACCCCAAATCAACAATAAAGAGAAGGGAGCCTTAGCTGAGTTGATGATGGGATATTGCTCCATTGTTGTCCCTTGAACTAGTAGTTTCTCTATATGATCCCCTCCTAAGACCATTGTCGAGGAGTCGATAGGTACAGAGGCATCTAGATCTATGATAGAGTTTCCAGACGATAGTTACCTGTCACTAACTCGTGAGCTTGTCTTGCGTGTTAGGTTGTCTATGGAGTTACTTGTCGCTGACTCGTGAGCCTGTCTTGCGTGTTGGGTTGTCTATGGACGAGCAGTTGGAGGCCCATGTTGATTCTATGATGGAGGAGCATGTGCAACCATTCTTTGGGCTAGCCATTGGTGAGGAGCAACATAGAGGCCACGCTTTAGGATTTCAGCACAGTTCGTTTCAAAGTCACACTGATAGGATCTACATTCTTATTAGCGCAACCTTACGCATTGAATTGATGGAGGCATTGAATTAATTCATATTTCTTCATGAATTATTGCAATAAATTACTGAAGAAGCCTACAATTAATACTTTATGATTATGAAACAAGGAAACTCAACAAAGAAGTCACACATAGGACACTGTTATTTTTGGACGAAAGTCCCCAGAAAAACCCAATGCGGGAAAACCAGTGCAGCAGATCTGAGGGTTTGTTATTATTAAGTAGCAGTTTCTGAATACAATCTTTGGATTCCTTACTGGCTATCCAGTACAGAGAAATCACAACAGACAAAAATATAGTGATTTTTACCTCACACTGCAAGTCTCAGCTGATCCGGTAGTTGAATTGACGAAACTCCAACACCCTCTACGCTGCCTCTGCGTAGTTGCTACGTAGGCTTGCATGGCGACCTTTGTGGACTGCATCACCTCCTCTCTGGGATCGATTTGCTCCTCGAAAATTCGAGTTTCAGCGCTCCCAGCTCAGAATCCTGATCTCTTGACAAATCTCGGACTCTCACGAAAGCACTACACAGCCTCTGTGTGGGCTTGCATCACCCTTTCTAGGGCCCGCGTCACACCTTCTGGAGGTTGCGCTGCTTCCTATGTTGGTTCTGCTACCTCTCTGCTATGTATTCTTTTTCCTGGAGAAGATACTCCGACCAATAAATGTCTCTGCCCCTCACTGCAACTAGAATCACTTAGATCTGATCTTTGTCCAAGCACTTGCTCTGTCAGAAGAATTCAATCACTTGATTCACTCGGTGTGTCTTTCCAAATGACCCTCAAGTCTTCGTTTATAGTATTCTTGTTGAGATATCAATGACCAACATTAGATCTCTAATCAATGGCTAAGATTATAACATGACTTGATCTTCACTTTTTCTAGATCATTCTCACTCTGTTTTATTAATACCCTTTCATTATTTAATTTCTCAAAATTAGACTTAGGGTCCCCATTAAAATAATTCTTTTTTACAATAAAAAATCATCCGAGTGGAATTTTCACAAACGGTTTCTAGGTTGTTTGGAATACCAATGCCTAAACCCCTCCACAAAATTTGATACGTAGAGCACTTCCAATGCTACCAAAAATAAACAATCCATGGGGACTCACATACCTATCCATCTTCTACATCACTTACGGGCACAAATGATTTGGATGTTGTCCCTTGACACTGGCCACGAGCAGCAGGGGCTGGGAGCTCACCTGAGAAATGTGGATGGGACTCAGCGCACCAAGCGAGAGACTCCTCAGTGATGGCATTGGGTCAAGGCACGAGCTGGTAGGTATAGGTTTGGGGAGAGCATGGGTTGCTGCATCGGGAGTGTATGTTCCACCCTTGAGTTCACACTTAAGGGGATAGATGACACATTTTGGGTGAGGCACTCAGAGGTGTCATGGGAACATATAGAACATGGGGATGACCTCTCTTGTGGGCGGATGTTTAGCCTCCAGGTAGTCCCAGGTTGTTCTTTCAGAAGGCATAATCGTAGGTTTCACGATGTGGTATGGCAGTTGCAGGGCAGTTTTGAGTACACCAGGTTGATTCATGATATGCAGAGTCTATATATTGATTACATGCAGGGAGCAAAGATGTGGAATAGGAGGGTTCCAGCAGTCATTAGGACTATGTCGTAGTGGATTTGGTTATGGGGTCTGGGGATTCACTTGGTTGACAAGTCACGCTATTTTGTGATGACCAGGGTCATGGAAGAGGGTGATGTAGCTCACTTGACTCATGGGGGATCGTTGAGGTCTCCATTGTATGGTGAGGTAGGTCTTTCCAGTTTTTGCTCAGGATCAGGATTAGTGATGGATGGGTAGATATTGACATCATAGAGATACCTAGGCATGATGAGCTTGATCTTCATTGATATTTCGCCACCAGGTTTTAGGGGAGGAGGATACAGTGTGCCCACAATGGGCAGTCCATCAGAGCCAGAGTGGCGCAGTGGAAACATGGTGGCACCCTTTTGAGGCTAGCATGGGACCCGGGCATCACAGTACTGTACAACTCAACGACCTTGAGGGATGAGCTGGCTACCACATAGGGAGATCATTCAAATCTTCCATTGGGCTTTTGTGACTCGTTGATCGCATGGGGGAATTCATCAGCATGGCAGATTGGTCAGCAGGAAGATATAAGGGGAAGCCCATGTGGGAGAGATTTCATCCCCACGGGGATTGGATTCTATGTAATATCCCAAATGGGAAATAGACAGCAATACAAGCATACAACTATAAAGGAAAATGCCGGAAATAGAACATAAAGAAGATACACATAAAATGCCAGAAATGCTAAGCCATTTTATTAATCTGAGAATATAAATGGGTACAATAGATAATCAGAATTAGTGCACCTATCCTTGCTCAAGGCAAGTGAAGAACCCTCTCAGGAAAACAGGAAATGGCTGCTACAAGAAACTGCATCCCAGCTGCTGGAAGAAACTGCCGTAAACTGCTGCTGCTGGAATGAACTGAAGCTAGGGGCTGATCCCCTTCGCCGAATGAGCCGAAAATCGGCAGATCACCCGTACTTCGCTTTTCCGACAACTTAAAAACCATGAAACAAATGGGACTACCTCCCGAAAATCACCCCAAAACCTCCTAACAGACCAACAAGCAGAGCACCAACCGAAATAGACCGAAATGAAGCCAGAAACTCCACGCAGAAACGATCTGTGGTGGATAAACGCTGAACCTCCACACCAGAATAGGCCTGAATCTCCTGCAGGAATCTCTACCACTGAACAGCTCCAACTCAAACTGCGTCCTCCCTCCAAGGACTGCGCAGTCACCCAATGAAGCTCAGCTCCTCAGCAAAACTATCAAACAAAACACCTACAAATCTCCTACTAAAGACTGAAGAAAAACCTTGCCCGAGCAGGCACTCGAAGTCCCCTGGGGCCAAGGGTGAGATCTCCGACCAGAGACACTCAGTCGCACTAAATAGTGCTGCAGACCGACTAAACAGCCAGCGTGCTCAAGTAGACAGAAGTCTAGCTCAATATCATCAACAATATCAATAATGCTCAAATGAGGAGGCTCCTCCCCCTTTTATAGCATTGGTTTCCCTCCAAAACCAACATCCTCTCTCTCATTGGCTCCTCCACGTGGTGTGTGGCCCCCCTTGGCTCCCCCCTTAAGTTACAACGTTGCATCTACTAGGGAAACACTTTATTTTATTTAAGTGAGTTAGACCCTTTTTCTCACTTTTATTTATTAATAAACTATAGTCGGCAAAACTATACAAAAATCAAATATTCCAATTAGCGGTGCTAATTAGGAATATTACAGTCTCCCCCGACAAAACGTTGCTTGTCCTCAAGCAACTGAAGTGATGGATGCTGCAATGTCTTCTCGCTCTCCCAAGTGGCATCCTCATCTGGCAAAAATTGCTTGTCCTCAAGCAACGCTTGAACAAGCCTACTCTCTAGCTGATGCTCCCCACCGATACTGCAAAATGTGCCTGGGTCCCACTGAAACCTCTCTGTCTCCTGCATCACCCTGATACGAAGGGATATCTCAATGCCAGGATCCCAAACTGGCCTCTCACAGTACCAGTCAACCAATAATCCACCCGATCCCATCGCCACCATGGCCAATAATCGCCCAAGTCCCACGGCTCGGACTGTGCACTGCCTCTGGCTATGACTAATGCTCTAAGAGGTGAAGACCACCAATAAGCATCAATGCTCCTGGGCTCCTGCTGCGTTGTACCTGTAGCTGCATATGCTACCCCTCCAACTGCATACCAACTCATCACCTCTCTCCAATCCAAATCATGACTCAATCCCATGCTGATCCTGCTCTCCTGAAATTGGGAAGGAGTCCTGATGTAACGACAACTGGTGCCCTCCTGCCGACTGGGATCTGTAACGTCTACTATGTCCAAGGGCCCCTGCTCCACTGTGCTCCCTACGAAGAATACCGTATCATCAAGAGGGTACCAACTCATGATCTCCCGCCAGTCCATCTTGGAGGAAGCATCTGATGTAGCAACAACAACTGCATGCGGAACATGCCTAGAAGGTTGCCGCCAACCCGTAATCATCTCCCACTGCCAAACTATCACATCTACCCCCAACATCTCCAGAGGATATGGATCTGTAGCTGCTGTCACAGTACTCGGTGTCTGTGCATCTGACTGCTCCACCTCAAAGGATGACCCCAATGCTAGCCACATATCCATCATAGGCTCAATGTGGGCACCCATCTGGACCTCACCCAAGGAAATGTCATGCCTGATGTCCATAGTATCCTCCTCTGCTGACTCAGGCTCCATCATGTGCTGCTCTAGCTGAAGCGCCACAAGTGACTCATCACCCAGAGTATCTCCTATATAGTCCCCTGACTGCTCACCCTGCACACTGTAATACGGCTGCAATCTACTGTCATCATACCTGCATGACTGCTCTTGCTCCACAGAAGCAACCTCAACTGATCCTATGGACTCATATGAAAGAGAGTCCTCACCCTGGCATACAGAAGGAATGCCCTCCTGCTCTACCTCCGCCACCTCATCTGCATTGAATATGCCATCCACCCTCTCGATGAAGTGTCGGTACAATGTCTGGAGTCCAGACGCATGCTGGGATGCTACCTCTGCTGAACCCAATATCCTCTGCTCATGCATGATCTCAACATGCCCTGAGGGAAAAATGATGCATGTCTCCCTCATGACCCGCTCCCCAAGCGTAGGCTCAGCAATGACTAATGAGCCACCACTGCAGAGGATCATCTCATCCCCTAAACTGTGGCTGTCAACTAGCGTACTGACCCAGCGCCACTGCTGAGAAGTCTCTCGCCTAGTGTGCTGAGGGCCATCCAAATGTCGTGGGTGTGCCTCACGGACCCTGCTGCTCATGCCCAAAGTGCCAAAGGACAACAACAACATCAGTTGTGCCCATGAGTGATGTAGAAGAGTGTCGGATGTGTGAGTCCCCACAGATACCATCAAGTATCGCTCCTCTGTCTCCTCATCGATCCTGGGTGAAATACCCCCAAAGGTAAGCCCAGTGTCCCTGTCTGTGAGTCTCCCTGGATGCAATACTCTAAGACCCTACTGTGTCGCATCGTACGCCCTCGCAAGCCACCGGTCATCCATGTACTCCTCAACATGCCACTGCACACTAAGGCATACCCCTGAATACTGCTGGATACCCCATGCTACTGCTGTACCACCCTGTACCGTCTCGTGCCCTGACTGTGTCCTGGAATCTGTCACTCACCACGTGCTCTCAATGTGATGTAGGGCACTCCTACTCCACAATGCAGTCCCACACACTACGGTACACCACCATGTAGCTCCATGTCCACCGGTAGTCCACTGATCACTGCTAGAGGCTCCCACACATCCATGGATGTGATGTCCTAGAGCTGTGCCTCTACATATCGGTCTACCACCAATCGGTATCGTCATGTCCACTGTCGCATCACTATACCCGCCGACAAATGGATCATCACTGCAAATCCTACTCGAGGGGTTCGAGAAGTGAATCTCCCTATGGGTCAGTAGTGCTACCACCACTACTCGGCTCCGCTGCGTCCTCTGTGCCCCACACAAAAGGTGAAGAATCCTTGGCCCCATACAAGGCGCCATCTAGTGGCCTGCCAATGCCACCTCCTCCGACAAGCTCCTGCCAAGGTGTGCTGACCACCCCGTGATCCCATGTATGAGTGTCATGCCAAGACAACCTAGGGAGTCTGCCCATAAACTGGTTGGCCACTGGAGCTGACCGAAACTGCACATGCTCTACTACTAGGCCATATGTACTCTCCAAGACATAGTCAGCCGACCTGCCTGGGAGACGATAGGTGATCCCACCTGGATCCCAATGCCAATCTGGGGTTCCTGTAATCCCCATGCATAGAAACTCCTGCTGAGCTACACTCAGATCCATCACCATCTCCATGGCCCGCTCCACCGAGTACCAACTCAAAATCTCTCTCCATCCAACCTCAACATGTGGATGCTGTACCTTGTGCAACTCTGATCGTCTCATACCACTATCCAAGTCAACATATGAGATCTGACTAGGTGGCTCTGCCTCTCTCTCTCCAACGGAAAGAGATGACCCAACAACACTGCTAGTCCCATCCATGCATGCCTGAAGGGGAATGATCTGACGCTCCAACGTGCCCTCTGATTGTACCATCAGGGAATCCAGCTGTTCCCCAATACGGACCAACTTGGCCGCCGACTTGGCACAAGTCACTCTCATACCCTCCAGCTCTTGGTCCTGCAACAAAATGGTCTCCCGTACTGACGTGGCCTTCTCTCTCAAAACTCGAAGGTCCGCCCGAAGCCGATGATACCGCTGTCTGTGACCATCATCCAATACCTCTGTACCTGCTAGTGCCTCATCAAAGGTGGATATATCTCCTATCGTCTCACCCATCTGTCGTGTGCTGCTACCACCTGAAGACTCAGACACGGCTCCGGTCATCACCTCAATGGATGGCTCTACTGAGGTAGGCTCTACCTTCTCCACTACCACATCAACCGACACGGCCGAGGGGGTCTCCAATGAGGGTGAATCCTGTGTCACACTAGGTGTAACCTCGGACTCCCTGCAATCCTGTGTCCCCTCATCCTCCAAGTGCGAGGCAACCATTTTAATGGTTTCCCTTTCCGATACTCGGTCAAGCTGGAAAGAGGTATCCAACTTGTCCACCCAAGCTTTTTGTGAGCGCCTGGATGACTGGTCAAATGTCGGTAGATGGAATCTGTCCACTGTGCGCTGTAAGCCCCTATCATGTGAGCGCCTGTTCCCTCTGTGAAAGTTGTGAGGTCTACTATCACGCTGGAGCTGAACAAAGTCTCTGAATGAGAGAGCCTCCATGAACTCCTGCCCGTATGCCTGGTACTCTGCAAAATAGTCACCCATGTGGCCCGGCTCCGGCTCCCGCTCTGCTCTTGCCCCTATGTCTTCATCCAGAAAAGTGGGCATGGTAAGACGTGTGGGTGTATGTGATGCCATATGCTGAGTGGCATCATGCTCCGGCAAATGGTGGGATGTGCCTGATCCTTCACCAATCTGAAAACTAACCTCCAACGCAGTGAGTCTCTGTGACACCTCCTGCATGTGTTGGAGGAGCGCCTCTATAAATCTTTTCTCATCATCATCACCTGCCATCGGCTCTTTCTGCTATGTGTCTACAGGCTCCTCAGAAATTGCACGGCTGCTGCAAAACCATACTGCTGCTTAACTTCGACCTCCGATTTACCCACTGAAAACTACTCAGAAAATTCCAGGAATTTGGGAAGGTGATCCTTGCCCAAAACCCAGAAAAACCCAGAAACAGTTTCTTCTAATTCCAACCTTCAAAATTTGACCCTTTTTCCAATTTTGTTTTTGGTACTGCAACTGCTATTGCTCTCCAAAATCCAGCAAACCTCTGTATGAACTCTTTCCCAATGTCATAGACTGCTAGCTCCACAGGTTGAGTCAGAACTATGCTCTGATACCACTGTAATATCCCAAATGGGAAATAGACAGCAATACAAGCATACAACTATAAAGGAAAATGCTGGAAATAGAACATAAAGCAGATACACATAAAATGCCAGAAATGCTAAGCCATTTTATTAATCTGAGAATATAAATGGGTACAATAGATAATCAGAATTAGTGCACCTATCCTTGCTCAAGGCAAGTGAAGAACCCTCTTAGAAAAACAGGAAATGGCTGCTACAAGAAACTGCATCCCAGCTGCTGGAAGAAACTGCCGTAAACTGCTGCTGCTGGAATGAACTAAAGCTAGGGGCTGATCCCCTTGCCGGAATGATCTGAAAATCGGCAGATCACCTGTACTCCCTGCTCCGGACAAAACCCAGAAACCATGAAGCAAATGGACCACCTCCGAAAATCACCCCAAAAACCCTCCTCCTAGAAAAACGTTGTCCCTCCAGGACCAGCGCAGACACCAACTGAAATAGACTGAAATGGGGCCACAACTCCTCAGGAAACTCTCCAACTGATAAACGCTGAACCTCCACACCAGAATAGGCCTGAATCTCCTGCAGGAATCTCTACCACTGAACAGCTCCAACTCAAACTGTGTCCTCCCTCCAAGGACTGCGCAGTCACCCAATGAAGC
Source organism: Pinus albicaulis (assembly GCA_034641835.2). NCBI lineage: Eukaryota > Viridiplantae > Streptophyta > Pinopsida > Pinales > Pinaceae > Pinus > Pinus albicaulis. The sequence goes on along the minus strand of CM076569.1, from coordinate 412,049,021 downwards.
TTAGCTCCTTAGCAAAACTCCCAAACAAAACACCTGCAAATCTCCTACTAAAGACTGAAGAAAAACCTTGCCCGAGCAGGCACTCGAAGTCCCCTGGGGCCAAGGGTGAGATCTCCGACCGGAGACACTCAGTCGCACTAAACAGTGCTGCAGACCGACTAAACAGCCAGCGTGCTCAAGTAGACAGAAGTCTAGCTCAATATCATCAACAATATCAATAATTCCCAAATGAGGAGGCTCCTCCCCCTTTTATAGCATTGGTTTCCCTCCAAAACCAACGTCCTCTCTCTCATTGGCTCCTCCACGTGGTGTGTGGCCCCCCTTGGCTCCCCCCTTAAGTTACAACGTTGCATCTACTAGGAAAACACTTTATTTTATTTAAGTGAGTTAGACCCCTTTTCTCACTTTTATTTATTAATAAACTATAGTCGGCAAAACTATACAAAAATCAAATATTCCAATTAGCGGTGCTAATTAGGAATATTACATTCTATCTTCAAGATTTTACTCTTGGAGTGTAGGAGGTGGAATACTCAGCAGGGCAGTTTCATGGGGAGTCAGAAAAAGTCATACATTATCATAATGCTTTACTTATTGATAGTATGTAGAGGGATTTTCGTACCTATTCCTTGTGGGACAATGAGCGGAGCAAGGGGTACTTCACAGTGATTAGGATGACTTGGAATTCAGGTATCGAGGGATTCCTTCATGACCAGATAGTGTAGAGATCAGGGATGACTCCGTGGCACATTTGGGACCCTAGTGTTATTGATGGTGATAATGGTGATCAACAGTCAGAGGGGACACTTGTTTAGGAATTTCTTGAGGACAAGCAATTTTTTGTGGGGACGACTGTAGTATCCCTAATTTTGACTTTCTGCATTAGAGATGATTTTTGGGAGAGGAGGTAATTATGACATTGGGACTTAGGAGGAAAAAGGGAAATCACGAATTTAGTGGAGAGTGGGAACCACAAGGAGAGAAATTCACACTATTGAGAAGAGAGAGAGAAAGGAAGGGGTGTGAATTAGTGGAAGGTGGGGGGGACCACAAAGGGAGAGAGGGCCAACAATTATAAATAGAGCTTGGGGGCCTCCATTTTGTATCTTTTATCATTTTACAATTCAACTATAGTTCTCTTGAGCTGCTTACCCAAGACAACCCGTGTTGTTTAGCACAAGGAATATTCCCAAGCGGGAGTTCCAAACTCTCTTTTAGTGGACTTCGATTGCCACCCTAAAGAGGAATTCTTGAACTTAGTGGGAGGTAAATTTGTTGGAGATTGTGGTAAATTTCTGCCCATTTCTCAGCTAGTTCAATTTCCAGGGAGGAAGCAGGGATCAAAATCGTACCACTGAGTTGGGGTAGAGAAAAGGGGTAGTTTGGCCTGCGAATTTAGCATAAATTTCCCTCAGGCTGGACTAGCATTTGTGGATATTTTCAGGGCTAGAAGTTGCAGCTTAGGTGAGAGCCAAATATGCCACTCTAGGGCTTGCGTAATAGTGACACTGGGTAAAATTCGTGGGGCTGAATACTTCATGCTTGTGCGGGTTTTTGGGAAGAGAAATCCACTCACCACTCTAAAGCATACTGAGGAGAACTAAGTGCCAAATCTAGCAGCTAAAGTGTGGGTCATGCAGTTTCTACCAGGAAGGGTGTAGCACCAAAAGTTAGGTAATTCCTGGAGGTCGAAATATTTAGCTCAATTATTGGTTTTGTCAATCAAGGGTCAAGGATTTTGCTCCTAATTTTTCATATTTTTTGGAAAAGTTTTGGTGCCTCAAAACAAAAGAATTTGTTGGAATCCAGTCAGGAGAAGTGAGCTTAAATTTTGGGCACTGGGTGGTTAGTAAAATTTTCCCAAACCCTTGATTTTTCTGGGTTTTTCGTGGAGAGCTCAATATTAATTTGGTGGAATTTTCTGAGCACGTTTGGAGGCTCAAACATGGGTTTCTTCCAACCATCAGTTGCATAATTTCTAGGGCTAGTATAGAACATTGAAGATAAGCCTTTCCTCTGCATCTGGGTAGAATTTTTCTCTCTTGTGATTGTCTAGCTTGCTTTGGAAAGCCGAGGTGCACACATTTCATGCATTTCACTCTTCTCCATATATAATAAAATCACTGAATTTTGGCGTAGTTCGTGTAAAATGTGGGTGTTTGATTATTGTTTAAATATGTCGGTGTTGTGTGTGTATTTTGCTTGTTTATCACTGTTATTTCCTTTTTGGAACTTTACAATATTAGTTTGAATACTGTGTTAAATGGTTCAAGGAAAGTTGTGATTTGCATTGGAAGTGGTTTTTTGCGGTAACGTTGTGATTCATGTCATCTCTCTTGCCCATGAAAAAGATTTTCATGAGCTCTTTGGGATAAGGACAATTTTTTGGATATATGGATCATTCTGGCTTAGTGTATGTAAATTTTATCATTTTAAAGAATCCCAAATATCTTTTCGGTACAAATAATAGGACTTTGTGAGTATTTGCAGATTTAAGCAACTTTAAGTTTTGTAGTTTTAAAATAAAATCACTCCATGTTAGAACAAGCCTTTTAGAAAGATCGTGTAAGACTTTCCTGAAAGATTTGTTGTACCAATTGGGCCTTGCATTTCTTTTCTTAATATCTCGGTCAAGATTTTTGTTGTCATTTTGACCACAACTATAACTAGAAGGTCATGGTCCAAGAGCTCTGAGGGTGTGACGAGCAAGTGATCAACTATCGATGACTTGCTGTGAGTGGAGAAAAAGAAATTTAATGCACTAGTGATCCTAGAATTTGAAATCATTGTCTGAAAGAAGAGTTTGCAATCTGCAAGAAACAATGTTGTATTTTTGGTAAAAATTGATTTTCTAGTGCATAAGCTTCATCAACTTCAAAAAATTCCATACTTTTTTAGACAAGTACCCTCTTGTGATTAATAATCATTGTTGAGGTATATTTCAAAACTTAGTGTTCGAGGACATTGATTTGAAGCCTTTGGTCTTCTTTTTTGCTCCCTTATCTTTTTATTCTTGAGTTGTTACAAAAATGGCCAGACTTGATGGAGTATGAGAGTTACTGAATATTCTGGTACTATCTACTGCTAATAACACAGTGAAAATCAACAAAAGCACCCTTTCTGATATTAGAATATACTTACAAGATGCAAAAGAAAGGATTGGGTTTTTGCAACTGGAATCTCGGTTACAACCACATGAGTTACAACAAAAGAGTCATTATTCTGAACTAGTTTTTATTCAGAGAAAATCTTTGTTTGAGTCTAAAACAAACTTCTTTCAGCTTCCAAAAAATGATGAAATTAGTTAGGTTGCAGTTGATTTCCATCAAGTGCCCATTTCAAGAGTATTTTTTTGTAATGATGCAAAAGTTTAGGATGCACTTTCCAAGCCTTCATTAGACCTTGGGAAAAGCTTGTCAGCAACAAGCATAGAACCAATATTGGATATGACAAGGTGTCATTTCACCCTCCATAAAACTCCAAGCCCATCAAGTTTCAGAGTGCTAGGTTTCTTCAATATGGTTCATATTCACCTCTTCCAGATCCATCTCCTCTTCCACAACAACCACAAATTGTCAAATGCCAATACCATAATCGAGTTGGCCATGTGAAAGATCATGCTTTTTATCTTCACTTGTGTGAGTATTGTCATAAAAATAATCACCATTCAAACAAATGCTTCAAAAAAATCCTCCCATAAAAACGAAGATTCACTTTGGATGGATTGCTTCTTGGAAAGGGCTTCAACATCCAAGAAGATATTTCGTTCATACCATAGAATTTGTTCGTAAGTATTGAAATGTCTTGAAGTTGATATTTCTTCATCTTCTCCCCTTGTATCTAATAAGCGGGAATTGATGGTCATCTACAAGCTTCAAAGATACATCAAGCCACAACATGAGCTCACTGCCTGAGCCTAGAGCTAGAGTCAACTATACATAGATTCAAAGTTGTAGCCAAAGATAGAGTCATGCCCCCTAAGCGTGCAATTTGGTTGGTGTCCTTCCTTAAACCACCACTGGTTGTGACCTCAATGGTCTCCGTTTCCATAACATTAGGGATCACTTACTCTAGCAGAAGACTTCAATTTCTAGCCAAATTTGGAATGGTTCCAAGAACCGCATTAAATGTTCCAGGTCGATACCTCAATGGTCTCCCTTTCCAGAACATTATGGAGCACTTCCTCTCATAGAAGACTTCAACTTCTAGCCAGATTTGGAACCGTTTTGGAAACTGCACCAAGTGTTTTAGTGTTGGTGGTCATCCTTAAACCACCACTGGTTGAGAACGCGACTTACCCCACCTTATACCATCATTTCAGAGAGCATAGTCAACCACTTGTTTCCATGTAGTTTTTGCATTTTAGTATTTCAACTTGTTATAGCTAAAACTTGCAGGGGTGCTAGGAGGGGATCTTATAGAGAAATTACTAGGTCAAGGGAAACAATGAAGAAATATCCGACTATCACCTAAGCTAAGGCTCGCTGCTCTTTATGGACTTTCACCAATGGGAGGAGACCCGGTATAAGAGGAATCACAAGGAAGGATGAATCTATGAAAGGATAAGAAGTGATTCCTAAGGCCTATTCACAAGAGAGGCTCAATTAGGTAGTGTTTTTGCTTCAAAAGCAAGGTGGCGGGCTCTCTAGAAAGGGATAAATGGATTCTCGAGGCTAGGGTTTGGGAATATATTTTGTTCAGATGATTCCTAGACCAAAGAATCCTTATGGAGAATTGGCCTTTATGTCATCTTTGTGAAATTAGAGTTATAAAGTTGAGGGATCACAAAAGACCAACTGGACCCAAAATTAGGTCAAGGGCATGGATTTGATCAACTAAGGAGAGGCTTGACCTAATTAGAGAAGGGAAGAGGATCAAAGGACAAGTTTTCTTTTGAGGATTGAATGAAATGATCCAAATGAGGACACTGGCCAAGTGAAACCTAGGGCAAGAAATTTTCCTAGAGATAGGGCTTGCTATATCTCAGGTTTGCACCATCGGAATTGCTTCAAATTTGGAGGACCTCTGGAGGAAACCCTATCGTAGTTATGGACCAAAATTTGAGGTGTTTTGATGACTAAAATGATATTTATTTGATTCCCTAGAAGACCTTTGGTGGCTAGGCCTAGAAAGAGAGAGAGGAGGCAAGAAAAATATGCGTTTTAGGTGACCACCAGTGGATGGATTAGTGCCTTGCCTTTGGGAGAGATGGAGTTAAGATGAACTTGTGATTTGGAGAGACTAAAACCAATCAAGGAGACCTATATACAACTTTGCATAGCGATTAGGGCATGAGATTAACTGCCTAAAGATTTTATACTTCGATATGCAACAATTGATGACTTATCAAGGAATTTTCAATAAAGATAACCTCTAGGAACAGTCACCCATTCATACATGACACATTGAATGATGCAACGCCTCAAATGACCAAGAATTTCCACAATTTCAGATATAATAATAGTAAATTTCAGACCTGTATAGCGAAAAACCCAACAACATTCATGTGACAAAGTAAATAGCAAGAACAAACATGAAAAACTCACTTACATGTACAAATGGGTATATCCAATCATCATATTATGCCAATAATGAAGCTCCAAGACCAAGAAGATAAAATCCAAACATAAAAATTCATTCGTGAAACCAAACTTATCCTCCAAAAGGGAATGCAAAATTCTTCAAGTAGCTACTAAACTCAAATCCAAGTGATGATGAGAGAAATGAATCACCTCTCATCGATTTATACAATCTCTAATGATTTCGATTTTCCTAATTGCCCAATTAAGCCCCAAATAATAAAATAATATGCAATTATAACATCCCTTGGTGACAAGCCCACCAAGATAGCTCAATAACATAAGGATAAGCCTCTTAAGAGGGCAAAATGATCAATACAATGAGTTGTTGGGATTTTGAGGAGGTCTAATGAAATCCAAAGTGTTCCATGGTGAGAAAATGGACTCCAAACATAGTGGACAAGGGTTTGGCCCCTTGTTTTCCAAGCAAGTCACTATGGTACTTTCAAGTGGGTGGGGGGCACAATGACATCCTCATGAGTCTCCAAGTGTCTCGATAATCCCTGTAAACCATCTGTAAGGGCTAGGATGATGAAACAAGCCCTCACTTTGTCTCTTGCATTGAGACACATCCTCATCTGGACCCTAGAACATCTACCTAGTGTATGGTTCAAGTGTGGAGTCGACTGGAAATGGTGAACTAGGGGTATCATCCTCATCCAAAAGGTGAAACACGGGCAATCAATGAGTGGTGTTGGAGGTCCATGAAGTAATCTTTGCTATGGTGGAGGCCCATGGCTCTCAACGCTCAACCTACAAGTACCAATGTGGCCCTCTGGAGGGCTAGGACCCTGTATAGGGAGACCAAGCCCCAATTTGACCTACAATCTTGCATAAGATCTAATGTGTTCCCTTGCCCTCCAATACAACAAATCATTAGGATAATTGAGCAAAAGAGCTTACAAATCATGGAATCAATGGGGCACTTCATGGTGGCATGCCCTTCCCTAGTGGTATTTCGCATGTACAAGTGTCTCAAAGCTCAATAAGGGGGTTAACCAAGGACCCTGCTAGATGGTTTCAACCTTTAAAGGTGTTGACATGTCCATGGTACATCCATCGGGTGGCAGGTGGCAAGTGATGTAGTGATGGAACGGAGTGGAGATAAAGGGAACGATCCAGGCCACATGTCATGGGACAAGGGTAGTTATAATGAGGGAAGTCCACACTTGGGTATATGAGTGTAGGAGGGAGAAAATCATGGTACATGAGTTACCTTGACCTTTTTTTCCACACTTCTTCATATGCGTTTTTCTTTGATTGATTTTTCTTCATAACTGCTCAGGGCTCCAGGGGATGAGAGCATGATGTGTAGCATATAACAATGAACACTCCCTTAAGGTGGGGAAGTTCATATCCCACTAGGGGTTAGGACAATCATGGATTCCTTAATGATGGAGGGGGATGATCTAGGGCCCATAGGAACCAGGTTGATGGCCATTTAGATATCACGTTTGGCTTTTTCCCACGTGCTTAATTTGTATGTCTCGACCATCTTTTGCATTTTGTGGTACATTTCTTGTTGTAAGTGGCCAAATTATGCTTTTTATTTTCTTTTCAACTCCATCAACCTCCGGGGCATTGTTCCAGGCCCGAACCAAGGTGTGGACAAGGAGAGGAGGAGACTAACCCTATGGGGACCCATTCGACACATGTGGACCCAGATGGGAAACATGATGAATGGGGTTAAAATGAGCAGAAGGGAGCGATGTATATGGTTTCGGGAAGCTGGACCACGTAACCAAAATCGAAATTTCCCATGTAGTGCCAACCCTAAAGCTAGTGGCTAGTAAAAGAGATCCCACGAAACCAAGATACAAGGCTAAACACCAAATCAGGGAGATGAGACAAGAGAAAAAACCTAACACACTCTTTTTGTCGAATCCCTCCACCAATCCACGCCCAAAAGTGTCCATGATAAGTAAGGAAAATTACTCAACTATACTAATGAAGGTCCATACCTTCAAGGTTGGGGGGCCCACCTTCAAACATACAATCATAATAGATGAGCGAGGGACCACATGGTTGGCTCAGCTGGCGGAGATAATGGCACGTCGAGCTATCTAGGAGCTGCAAGGGGCTATTGGTTGTTGGCTGAGGACCATCTAGGAGAAAAAATTTCTCCTATACATACTACCCACAGGTGGTGGGTAACATCTAGCTCCAACTGGGACATGAGCCTTCAAAAAAGTTTGCAAAGCCCGTCATGAGAACATCAACAATATCTTGGTACTACAAATTTGTTACCTGCACATATCAAAGACCAAGCACACGGGGCAACATGTTTTTGTGGTGTCTTATGATCACCCATGCTTAGTATTAGGCCATAAAATCAACAAGAAAGTGAAATCATTTTCCATGCAAAGTTAATCTAAATGCAACTAATCTATCATGATAATAGCATATGATGTTAATTCTAATGAGAAAATCAACATGCAATGCATCCTACCCTAACATGCATGGCCACATTTCAAAATGCTAAGTGTAATAAAAAAGCCAATTCAACCAACATATCATCCAACCAATGTGAGAATGATTTCACCTATAATGAACCTTGTGATAATGAAAAGAATGGATAGAGCTACGAGGGTGGGAGGTGGGTGAATGAAACAATAAGGTGCTAAGGACCTTGGGTGAGGAGGGGAAAGAGGAGTGGAATGCACACTTTTCCCTTAACCAGAAGATGGATATGTCAACAATCAGGCTCATAAATTTTCGATGAATGGCAACTTCAAGCCTATCATCTTCATGATCCTTCTTCATGGCACTATGCTTCATGGTGGTTTTGAGGTTATGATGGGAAGGAAGGTGGTGGTATGAGAGACTAGACTCAACAAGGTGGTTTCCCAAATAATCAAGCTCTAAAGGGGTGGAAGGATTAATATCAACGGTGATTTCGCAAAGAGGGGTGATAAAAGGATCAGTTGATGAGTTAGACACCCCCAGGGTTGTAGGGAAAAAATAGGGGCCCTAGTGGCATTATCGATGTCATAGACAAGGTTGCTATTGCATGAATGATTGCCCGACTCCCACATTTCCATTTCAATATAAGAATGATCACATTTATCCGAATGGGAAATGGGGGAAACCCTTTCAAGGGATTTACTATATGCAATAAGAGGGGGATATTCCTAGCAAATCAAGAGGGTACTAGTAGCTTTATCTTTCAAGGCAAATTCCTCATTCATACTGTTGTCAAGATCCCCTTCACAATTACTTGATTCTTGTTGGTTATTTGGAATGGGGCCCACTTGACTCTCTAGAAAGGGGGCTTATTGAATCTCTTCTTCTTTATTTACCTCATTCACGGGCTCCTCAAAGTTCAAATGAGCTCGACTCTCTTTTCTCTCTTGATTACATTGATTGGTCCATTTGTTCATGAAGACATCCTCAAATTGATCAAAATATTCAATACTTCTTGGAGGGAGGTTGGCAAACCAGTCCATAGCCTCTCCCTCAAGTGAAAATGCAACGAGCATCATAAAGATATCATCATCATCCTGATTAGGCATCCATAAGGTACATTCCCATATAAAGTTGACCATATTTTTCTTAGCATCAACATTATTTCCATCAAACTTGGGAAACCATTCATAATGCTTAGCAATTAATAAGTGAGGAGAAATGAGAGAGGCCCTTAAGTTTCGCGCTTTACATGAATTGAGGCATTAAATGACATCTTCAACCACTTTTAGTTTGAGCTTCTCGTGTGTCAGGAAGTGGTCAACTAAAGTGGATAAAGAAGGGATACTTTTAGGCTTGCATGATTTTTCAAGCCAACCCCCAGATTTGGTCCCAATAGAGATGAGGAACTCATAAATATGAACATCTTCATGAACGATGTTGGCCTTCGAGATATATTCCTTGAAATTAGCCACATGGTCAACTGCTGAAGATGGATCATCATCAAACCTAGGAAAGGGTTCCCTATGATTACAATTAATGGAATTTGGGTATCTCAAAACCCATTTAAATCCAATAGTAGGTGATTTGTTTTCTAATCCCACACGGTGTTGAATATTCTATGTGTGAATTTTCAAACTGAAAACTAAACAGTTGCAGTGATAGATTTATTTCTCCTACTTATTATTTCAATAAGGTATTATTCAAAAATCTTTTGGAAAATATCGAAATAAATACGACTGCAACATTCACAAATATATATGCAAAGAAATAAATAGTAGGAAACATAAGCACAAGAACCAATCACATGTAAACAGTTTTTTTTGGACAAATGTCCCCAGAAAAACGCAATGCGGGAAAACCAGTGAAGAAGATGAGGGTTTTATTAATTCTTCAGCAAATGATATCTTTACAGGGAAATATAACGACAGATAAATTCTGAAACACCCGAGACTGAATTTTTGGCTTGCTCGGACAATTCTCTAACACCCTGATCAGCCCTTGCATTCTCCTGTGTCTATCTGCATGAGTCACTGCACAATCCCAGCGCTGGACTGCTTGAGTCTATGTGGAGACTGCATCGGTTCTTTGCGCTGCAGCCTTAAGCTACCTCCAGTGACCCACTGCTGCCCTCCATCCCCAACCTCAATCACTACTGACTCCCTGCTTCTACTTCTGCAAACTTCTGGCCCTGCAACTCTCCCACTAAAATCGAATTCTACTTCAAAATCAATCTCCTTCGGGTATTGAGTGTATGCCCGACTTGTTTTCCAAACGACCCTCAAGCCTTCTTTTATAATCTTCATGTTGGAGAACCAAAGACCCAGATTAAAATATTAATCGATGGCTAAGATTAAAACTTGACTTGATCCATTTTTCTAGAAGATTCATACTCTGACTTATTAATACCCTTTAATTATTTCATTTCCCTAATTTTAGACTTAGGGTCTTCATTAAAATAATTAATTATTGTGAGAAGTCATGAACCGAGTGGAATTTCCACAAACTGTTTCTGGGTTCTTTGGAATGCTATTGTCCAAGCCTCCCTGCAAAATTTGAGACTTGGAACACTTCTGGATGCTACAAAAATAACCACTCCCTCTTAGCGAGGAAGGTGTTCCAACAATATGCCTGTTGCATGCTGCTCTGTTTTGAAACATCCTCTGCGCTGCTGATCTCTAGACGCTGCCCCTCATTTGCTGCGCTCCTGTCTCCTGTACCGCTGCCTTTGACACTGCCACTGTCACTGCTACATCTGTACCACAGGTCCCTCTATCCATTCTTGCTACTGGAATGGATTCTTTATCATCCCAATCTTCTCTTTGAAGTAGACAAACTTTGTCTTCCCTGGAGCCTTTGTGAGGATGTCTACCACCTGTTCTGCTATTGGAGCGTACTGTAACTGAACAGCTCCACGTTGTACATAGTTCCTGATGAAGTGACACCTGATGTCAATATTTTTCGACCTATCATGAAACACAAGATTCTCGGAGAGCTTTATACAACTCTGATTATCACATAAGATGATGGTCGCTTCCATTTTATCCTTGAGTAGATTCACTAGCAGTTTTCGAAGTCATATGGCTTTGCATGAAGCTGTGCTGGTTGCCATATACTCTGCTTCTGCTGAACTCAGTGCTACGGACTTCTATTTCCTACTGCACCAAGAAGTCATTCCTGATCCTAGACTGAAACAGTAGCTTCTGGTAATCTTCCAATCAACTGAACTTCCAACCCAATCTGCATCGGTGAAACCACTCAACATTACTACGGGTATACTTCAATCCAAGCTCGACTGTTCCTTGAAGGTATCTGAGAACATGCTTGGCTGCTACCCAATGTACCCTCTTCAGTTCCACCATGAACTGACTGAGGGTATTTACAACATAACAAATGTCTGGCCTTGTATTTACCAGTTACATCAATGACCCTATGAGCTGCCTATATAGCATAGGATCAGCCTCATCATCTTCAGACGTGTCAATTTTCTTCCAGTTGGTGATCATTGGAGTTTTCATGGATCTACAATCCTCCATATGAAATCTCTTCAGAATCTCTGTAGTGTATCTTCCTTGACCAAGGAAGATCTCCCCGTTTTGTTGCCAAACCTCCAACCCCAGAAAATAGTGCATTCATCCTAGATCCTTCATGTCAAATTCTTCAGCCAAATTCTTCTTGCAGTATTTGATGAGCCTTGATGATCCCGTCAAGAACAGATCATCTACATACAAAACCAGTATCAAAGACTCACTCCCTACTCTCAGATAGTATAAATTGGGATCTGCTCACTCTTGACGAATCCCATCTTCTGCAGGTAGCTGTCAATTCGACCATACCAGGCTCTAGGAGCTTGCTTTAGTCCATATAACGCTTTCTTCAATTTGCACACATGAGTTTTTTGATCATGTGTCTCAAAGCCCTCTGGTTGTTCTGATCATATCGTCTTGATGTCCATCTAGTGAATTTCCCATCCCATCTCCGCTGCAAGGGATATCACGGACCTGATAAAGGTGTACCTGGCTACTGGGGAGAAGTTTTCTTCATAGTCAATTCCTTCCTTCTGAGCATGCCCTTTAGCCACAAACCTGGATTTAAATTTCTCGATGTTGCCATCTACAGCATATTTGATTTTGTAAATCCACCTAGATCCTACAACTGATCTCTCTTGAGGTCTAGGGACCACTTCCCAAACATCATTTGTCATGATGGAACTGTACTCTTCCACCATTGCATCAACCCAGACCTGGTGTTGCGCTGCTTCCCAAAAACTGGAAGGTTCTCCTACTTGAGCAACCAAGGCCTGATACCTCTCAGGTTGCTTAAACTGTCTCTTCTTGTTTCGGGGGATTTCGACAAAGTCCTCTACATCCTTTAGAATCTGTCGAAGTTCCCTTCTCGTTCTCCCACTCTGGTAGTATGTGGATCTACAAGCTCTCCCTCTTGAAAATCCTCGGGGGACAGATCCATTGGATCACTATGTCTTGGAAAGGAAACTAAATTTTCTACTACTGGTTGTTGGGTCTGTACTAGAGGCTCTTCCTCAGACTGCGTAGCAGAAGGCAACTCACGGGAACTTCTAAAGGCCTTCTCCTCTATGTACTTCACATCCCTTTGCACCACCACTTTCCTGCTCTCAAGAATGTAGAGGCGATAAGCCTTTGCATTCTCGCTGTATCCTACCAGATACCCCTTTTCGGCAATCATCTCCAACTTCTTCCCTTCTCACTGGGCACATGAAAATAAGTTGTATTGCCAAAGATCCTAAAGTGACTCACTTCAGGCTTACTGCCAGTGAAGACACTTTCTGGCATGCTCTTTCCCAGTGCAGCGTGAGGAGTCCTGTTCTAAATGTGGACAGTTATATTACATGCTTCAGCCCATAGGAATTTGGGCATGTCTTGGTCATACAACATAGCTCTTGTTGCTTCAACAATAGTCCGGTTATTTATTTCTGCCACACCATTCTGCTCTGGATTGTATGGAGCTGTCCACTCTCTTTTGATGCCTTCCCTTCCGCAGAATCTGGTGAATTATTTACCTATGTATTCACCCCCATTCTCTGATCACAACACCTTGATCCGATTCCTTGTCAGATTTTCTACCAGAGCCTTAAACTCTTTGAATCGACTGAAGACTTCATCCTTGGTCTTCAAGAAGTAGATCCAGGTTTTCGTGGAATGGTCTTCATTGAAGGTGACAAAATATTTAGCACCGCTAAGGGCTCTAGTGGAAATCGGCCCATATATATATATGAGTGTATCAGATCCAATACACCCTTGGCTCTATTGTTGCTTCTCTGATATGCTGCCTTGGCATATTTTCCCAATGCGTACCCTTTGTAGACATCATCTCGTTTAGTGCTCAACTCTGGAACACCTGTGACAATCTTTTGGAGAGTTCTCAACGCCCCATGATGCAAATACCCCATTCTTATAAACCATAGCTCATTCAGGTCCATTTGATCCGCGTTGCTGACCAGTGCCATTGGAGAGTCAAGCTGTAGCTTGTACATTTTGTTGCTTCTTACCCCGATCTCTGCCTTCTTCTTCCAACTGGGGTGCTTGACGTAGACTCTATTGCCAATGAAGTAGACGTCATATCCTCGGTTTTGAAGATGAGACACTGAGAGTAAATTCATCCCCAAATCCGACACATGCAGCACATTAGTGGCCCAGATTCTATTTCCCATCTCTGTCTGAAAAACTGCAATACCTCTCCCAACGATAGTGCATTTTTCTTTATTACCCATGGTTATTTTGAAATTCACCTGCTCTTCTTGGTAGTCTGAAAAACAGTCCCATACTCCAATCATGTGAGTAGAGTCTCCGCTGTTAATATACCAGACATCAGAAGAAGCAGTGCTTGATACACAAGCAAAATCTTCCTCAAGTTTGGATGCCAATACAGAGACATCGAGATCCATTTGTTTTGTCATGCTTCTTCCCCTTCCTAGAGAACTGCGTGAACCCTTCTGCGTTGTGTAATAGTAGATTTTTGTTCACTTATAGATGCCCCCTTTCTGTTATGCATCTCTGACTCTGATACCACGTGACATTTTCAAATTGAAAACTAAACAGTTGCAATGATGTATTTATTTCTCCTACTTATTATTTCAATAAGTTATTATTTATAAATCTTCTGGCAAACATCGAAATAAATACCACTGCAACATTCGCAAATATATATGCAGAGAAATAAACAGTAGGGAACATAAGCACAAGAACCAATCACATGTACACAGTTATTTTTAGACAAATGTCCCCAGGAAAACCCAATGCGGGAAAACCGGTGCAACAGATGAGGATTTTATTAATTCTTCAGCAAATAATATCTTTACAGGGAAATATAACGACAGATAAATTCTAAAACCCCTGAGATTGAATTTCCGACTTACTCGGACAATTCTCTGACACCCTGATCAACCCTAGCATGCTCCTATGTCTGTCTATGTGATTCAATGCACAGTCCCAACGCTGGATTGCATGAGTTTATGTGGAGACTGCGTGGGTTCTCTGCGCTACAGTCTCAAGTTGCCACCAGTGACCCATTGCTGCCCTCCATCCCTAACCTCGATCACTATTGACTCCCTCCTCCTTTTGCTTCTGCAAACTTCTCGCCCTGTAACTCTCCCACTGAAATTGAATTCTACTTCAGAATCAATCTCCTTTGGGTACTGAGTGTATGCCCTGCTTGTTTTTCAAATGACCCTCAAGCCTTCTTTTATAATCTTCCTGTTGGAGAACCAACGACCCAAATTAAAAGATCAATCAATGGCTAAGATTAAAACTTGACTTGATCCATGTTTTCTAGAAGATTCACACTCTGACTTATTAATACCCTTTAATTATTTCATTTCCCTAAGTTTAGACTTAGGTTCTTCATTAAAATAATTAATTATTTTAACAAGTCATGAACCGAGTGGAATTTCCACAAACTATTTCCGGGTTCTTTGGAATGCTGTTGTCCAAGCCTCCCTGCAAAATTTGAGACTTGGAACACTTTCGAATGCTACAAAAATCAACACTATGGAGAGCACATGTGGAGTCACCAGAGTGATTGAAATTTCTTTTACAATGCTTGCTTCATTCTACAAGCTTTGACTTTGAAATTCAATGAGGAACTACGGCTTTGTTCCTCCAACAGAGTCACCAATAATGACACTTCCATATGTCTTATGGGGAACACACATCTCATGTCCCCAACAACAATGCTAAAATGTTAATGCTCAAACTAGCAGGGGTCATAGGAGGGGATTGTATAGAGCAAATACTAGGTCAAGGGAAAAAATGGAGCGATAGCCCATTGTCACCTTAGCTAAGGCTTCCTGCTCTTTACAAACTTTCACCGATGGGAGGAGACCCAGTATAAGAGGAATCACAAGGAAGGATGAATCAATGAAAGGATAAGAAGTGATTCCTAAGGATCATTCACAAGAGAGGCTCAATTATGTAGTTTGTTTGCTTCAAAAGAAGGGCTAAAGGGATTCTCGAGGCTAGGGTTTGGGAATATATTTTGTCAAGATGATTCCTAGACCGGAGAATCCCTATGGAGAATTGGCCTTTATGTGATCTTTGTGAAATTAGAGTTACAAAGTTGAGGGACCAAAAAAGACCAAGTGGACCCAAAATTAAGTCAAGGATATGGAGGTGATGAACTAAGGAGGGGCTTGACCTAATTAGGTAGGGGAAGAGGATCAAAGGACATGTTTTCTTTTCATGATTGAATGCAATGATCCAAATGAGGACACTAGCCAAGGGAAACTTAGGGCAAGAAATTGTCCTAGAGCTAGGGCTTGCTATATCTGAGGATCTCATTGTCGGAATTGCTTCAAATTTTGACCTCTAGAGGAAATCCTAGTGCAATTATGGACCAAAAATCGAGGTGTTTTGATGGCTACAATGAGATTTATTTGATGCCTAGATGACCTATGGTGGCTAGGCCTTGAAAGAGAGAGGAGGCAAGAAAAATAAGCGTTTTAGGTGACCACCAGTGGATGGATTGGTGTCTTGCCTTTGGGAGAGATGGAGTCAAGATGAACTTGTGATTTGGAGAGACTCTACCCAATCAAGGAGACCTCTAGAAAACTTCGCATGGCAATTAGGGCATGAGATTAGCTTCCTAAAGATTTTATATTTTGATATGCAATAATTGTTGACTTATCAAAGTAATTTTAACAAATATAACCTTTAGGAACATTCACCCATTCATACATGACACATTGAATGATGCAATGATTCAAAAGACAAAAAATTCCACAATTTCGCATAGAATAGTAATAAATTTCGGACTGACTTAGCGAAAATCCCAGAAACATTCATGTGACAAAGTAAATAACAAGAATAAACATGAAAAAGATCACTTACTATGAAAACTTATGAATACAAAATTACAAAAACCCTATTGCAGTATCTTGATTTACTTCTCCTACTTATGATTTTATTATACAAGTTATTTTCTGAAATATTCAGAAAATATTGAAGTAAACACAACTAGCAGCCTTCACATTTAGAAATCATCTACTAAAACATAATGCACATATGACAAAGGACACACATGATTTTTCAAACAAATGTCCCTAGAAAAACCCAACACGGGAAAACCAATGCAGCAACACTTTAGAGGTTTTATTTATTATGCAGAATATCTGAATACATCTAGGGCACATGTAGTGGTTTTCCCCATAGAGAAATTCACGGCAGATGTACCTTATCACTCAGAGACAGAAAAATATGGCTGATTCAAACCCTTCAGGAATTACTGAATACGAGCCCTTTCTGGCACACTGGAACCCTCAACGCAGATCTTCCAGCCTCTGCGTCAGCCTCTCCTACCCAACACAACCGTTGCATAGCACAAGCTGCCCCTGCGTCACTCTGAAGGCCTCTCTGTCAACCAGAAGGGTTTGAATCCTTCTCTGTGTGGTATCTATGCCAGCTTGACTAGGTTGCATCCCTCCTACTGGCCTCTGCGCTACCTGGTACGGAACTACCTCTCTGATGTATGTATTCTCAGCCTCGGATAAGAACATCCCTTGTTGATCTGCCCCTCACTAGCATTGCAAGCTCACTCGAAAATTCCCAGCAAAACGCTCCCCAGAATTTCGACTTAGCTCTAGTGTTGCTACTCTGTGTGTGTTCTCTAGCTGACCCCAAGCCTTCCTTTAATACTTTTCTCGTTGAAAAATCAACGACCGTGATCTAATCACTAATCAATGACTAAGATTAGAGAAAGCTTGATCCACATCACTTAGAACATTCTCGCCACATGTGTAAATTAATTCACTTTAATTTTTCAATTTCCCTAAGTTAGACTTAGGGTCCTCGTTAAAAAAATTAATTATTTGAATAACTTTTACACCGGATGGATGTATTATTCATTTTTTTGGTATCACCCATGACAGGGCAAGGAGGGGCTTCCAGAGTTGGGAGCAGACAGGTCACATGTATAGATTGGTGCTACCAGTGGGCTCAGGAGCTTTTCGGAGGAGTTTTGAGGAGTTTTCATGGTGTTTGGAGGCATTCGCTTGATATACTCCATCATCCGAGCAGTTTGGCTTTCGTTCCGATGCATTTTGATAACTTACGGAAATTTGAGTTATTTATGGGCTTAACTCAGCTAATTATGCTCAAGGTGGCATTTCGGGAGGAATACATGATGGAACACCTTAGTGTAATAGCTCATTGGAACCGGGATGAGAATACCTACATGGTGGGACAGTTAGACATAGATTTCAGTGATCGGAGGAGGCGTGGTAGCCGATTTACCCTTTTCTGCATTAAAAAGGAATATTTTAATAAAAGGGAAAAGTGCTCCATGAATAAAATAATAATAAAATAATGCTCTAGAAGGCTCCAAGGGATCTATAAAAGAAAGGGAGGAGGCCATTGGGAGATATCTTGGAGTAGATCATTTTCTTGTGTATGAGAGGTTTAAGGACGTGGTTCTCTACTTCTTGTCGTAGCCCCAGGACAGAAACCCTCAGGTGATTTGTGAGTGTTGGACGGAAACCCAACTCTCTTTGAGGAGACTTCATTCAGAAGTTTCACAGAGATTCAGCGATATTGGAGTGAGGATCATTCAGATCTTCAACGGGAGCTTCAGTGGATTCAGTGGTAGCTGTTGCCGGAGGGAGAGTGCAACAGTTCAGTTTTGGGAGGCCAGCGTCGTATAGCAGTGCAGCAGATTGTATTGTTGGCCAGTTTCCTATCTCAGCACCTTCTGGGTGAGATCTATATGTAAACCCCCTCTTATTATTTATAATAAAAGCTGAGATTTGTCCTGTTCTATGTGGTATTCGATTGCAGTATTTATGTGTTTAATTTTACATGGCAATCTTCTGTTGAATAAATGTTGATTTTTCGGTATAATTTGGGGTTTTAGTAAATTTCTGCAATTTTAGTTAAAATATCCCATTTGGGATATTACAGTGGTATCAGAGCCGTGATCTTGGCTTAGCCGTGGGATTGATCTGGAAAAGCCAAGTTCAAGGGTTGACTACAGAAGAAGATCGAGAGTTTATCAAGCTCATTATTGTTGTGAATTTTACCAAATTTACAAAAGGGATGCTATTAAAATAGCAAGAGCTGCCATACAGATTCTCTAAGTAGCCCTAAACCAGAAAGCGGAAGTGGTTTGTTGACGGGATCGTAAATTTTATGGATATTACAATCGAATTCTCTAATTTCTCATTCTAAGAGGAACTATGCGAACCACTCTACAAAGGTGGGGCCATGGAAGCCCAAATAATCGACTGAGGCCGTGATTTGATTCCAAGCCAAATTTGTCGTAGAACGGAGCCATGAGTAAATATTAATTCAACAATTATCTCCAAAGTATTAGTGTTGGCAGAGAATCAAGTGTAACTTAATCGACGACAACCCTTTATCGCAGTCATCACTTGCAAGAATCATATAATAGTCTTAAGGAGCCAAGGGAATTGTGTTGCGGGGTTTACACATTTGTTGACAGGTCAAACGACATATTATTTGTAGGGTTGGATGCATTGAGGCGCTTGGCACTACATCGAGAGTTAGACATAGCTTAATGGGGGCCTGAATATATTTTGTCAAAGTCTGGGTTTATGAAGTCGTCAGGTTTATGGCGCTCGAATTTTGAAATCACTGACTGCAATCACAGACCCTGTGTAAATTGCTGGAATGGGCCATGATTATACCGGTAACAGCGTGTTCCATTCGATTGGGTAAAATGCGTCTGTCGGGACCGAGTTTTTTTTTTTAGCCGACCACGAAGAATCAGGCCGTAATGTTTATGCTGTGCGATTAATTAAATAGGGAGAAACGACAGAATCTGAGTAACGTGGACGCTGACCGATGCTGAGCGTTACTCGAAAAGAGAAATCAAGAAATCGAGCCGCATAACTGGCCGGAAGGAAAGCGATCAGGAATTTGGTTGGCCGAGAAAGAAAGAAATTGAAGCGGATTATTTCATGTGCGTAAGCGTGTATCAGTCAATTTGCCCATGCAATTACGGAGTAATTACATCACGAAGGCTGTGTAGTCCAGCAAACCAGGATTTGGATGGCATCACTAACATTGTTTGAAAATTCATAATCGGTGTTGGAAACCGTGGACCAAAATTCCAGCGCTGAGGCTGACTGGTAATTATAAGAAAAACGCATGCACAAACAGAACAGAGTGTCTTGTGTACAAGGAGCGTACAGCAGATTGGAAGCTCAATCTCGTGTAATACGTGGGCGCTGTTTTACGTCAATTTGCAGCTTAATATCGGCCAGAATCTCGACTACCAGAAGTGTCGAACCTGTGCATCGTTTCCAGGGCAGTGTTTTTCACGACAGAATATCAGATCATGCCACAATATAAATTCCAACCGACCGAGTGTTAATCTGGGCATTGAAAGGAATGGTGGACACTTCACTGTACGTGGGGGAGATTATCACGCACTTGCTAATCCAGCGCATCAATTCCAGGTTCTCATATATAGTGTTATCTCTTGTACTACAGCTTTGTTATCTTAATATCCATCTTTGCTGAAGCTCGTATGCATTCCAGAAACAATTCAAGCTATTGGCTTTTTATTTCCTATGTAATTAATTTCCAGTAAAGGAAAAATGCAAATATAATTGGTCAGTGGTGCTACTGTTTGCATGTAATATTTGGGTCTGTACATTTCTGAGCATGTAATGAGTCATATATGTAAGATAGAGGGTTTTTTGGTGTGGAATGTCCATTACATATGTATACTGAGTTACAATAGCTCAGAAATGAAATACTGAGCTAAAACAACTTAGAATTGCACATGAAACATTGTGCAAGCAATTTGTTTGCTAAAACACTTCACTGGGAAATATAGAAAACTCAGAAAAACAGTGATCTTTTCATTGGTTGAACCATGGAGGGATTCCTAAACAGATTGATGAAAATAAAAATAGAAGCTGGTTCCTTAAACCACCATGCATCAGAAGACCAGAAAATAAAACCAAACAGTAAACCCTTTTCAAGAGGAATTCATGCCATCCTTCAAAAAGGACAGCCAAAAGATTTACAGGAAGAATTGGGGATTGGTCACAGAATTTTTGCACTTGGGACAGATCTGAAACACATGAGGATGTCATGGAGAATTTTGCCCAAGTTGGAAGAGTTTAATGAACTCCTGTCCACAATAGACCAAGCGGAAGGGAAGAAACTGATTTGGGCTCTAAAACCAGCCATGCTTGCTCTTATACAACCCAAATTCTTGGAGGAACCTTGTGAAGGGGTCACATTTCCAGTTGCAGCTTGCCTCTGTAACATCATGAAGTTGACCGCACCTATAGCTCCATACAATGATAATGTTATGAGGAGGATTATGAGATTGCTTGTAGAGACTCTTTAGGATTTTGACAACAGTACAGGCTCTAGCTTCGGGAAGAAGCTTGAGATTTTATGGGGTATGGCCACATTCAAGACTTATGTCATCATGTTTGACCTTGAGTGTGATGACTTGATTTTGCAGATGTTCCAATGCTTCTTAAGTATTAGGAGACATCATCCTGACACCATCATAGCACACATGCAGTCCATCTTGTCATCATGTATGAGAGACCATGAGACCATTGGCCTAGAGTTGTAGACCTGTTTGTTGAGCATTTGGAGGAGGAAGCAGTTGGTCTCACTTGCTACTTATGAGCTAGCCCAAGGGCTGGTTGAGTAGAATATTGGGCTATTTAGGAGACAGTTGACCAGGGAAGAGCTACTCCAGTTTGGTGGATCTGGCAGCAGATATGAGCTGAGGAGGAAGGGACTTTGCTTCATCTGCAAAGAACCTTGGGGACTCGATCACTCACGCTTGAGTGATGCAGATGATGTGTCGGAGGTAGAACATGAGGTTATTCCTTCTGTATGCCAGAGTGAGGGCTCTTCTTCAGATGAGTCCATAGGATCAGTGGAGGACGCTTTTGGGGAGCGAGAGCAGCCATGCAGAGATGATGATGACAGTAGACCAGAGCTGTGTTCTAGTGTGCAGGGTGAGCAGTCGGGGACTGTATAGGAGATACTCTGGGTGATGAGTCCCTTGTGACGATTCAGCCAGGGCAGCATATGATGGAGCCTGAGTTATCAGAGGAGGATACTATTCACATCAGGCATGATATTCCTTTGGGGGAGAGCCAGATGGATGCCCACATTGAGCCGATGAGGGATATGCGGCTAACATTGGGGTCAGCCATTGAGGTAAAGCAGTCAGATGCACTGACATTGAGTTCGGTGACAGTAGTTGCAGATCCATATCCTCTGGAGGTGTTGGAGGTTGATGGGATTGTTTTTCAAGGGGACAGTAGATAGCGAGAGCATGAAATTCCTGATCATGAGTGGGAGGAGCTGTTGGAGATGGTGGAGCATCCATCTGTGGGTCAACACAGGGATGAGGTGCAGATAGATGTACACGCAGTCAGCAGAGCTACAGTATTTTCAGTGAGTAGCTCTCTCCAGGAGTACATCGATGGGGCTTGCAACATATCTGGCCCACTTTGGCCCATTATAGAGAGAGGGGCTTTCTTCTACAGGCAGCTTTCATTAGCAGACAGGGCAAAACAGTGGGAGTTGATTACGGGCTAGCGGCAACACTCTAGGTGTGTTCCATATGCAGTTGTTGCTACATTGGATTCTTCTTCCAGGATGGAATGGCGGGAGATCATGAGTTGGTATCCTCTTGATGATATGGTATTCTTCGTAGGGAGCACAGTAGAGCAGGGGCCCTTAGACATGATAGATGATAAAGATTCCAAGTGGCAGTGGGGCAGATTCTTCAGCATCCCATCCCGGTTTCAGGAGAGCAGAATCAACATTGGATTTAGTCAGGGATTGGATTCGAGAGAGGTGATGAGTTGGTACACAGTTGATGGGGCAGCTTACACCGTCATAGATATAGCATAGCAGGAGACGTGGTCTTCACCTCTCAGAGCATCAGTCATAGCTAAAGACAGTGCGTAGCCCGGGCCGTGGGACTTGGGCGATGATTGGCCATGGTGGCTTTGGGATCCGAGAGGATTGCTTGTTCGCTGGTATGGTGAGAGATCAGTTTGGGATCCCGACATTGAGGGGTCTATTTCGAGTAGTTTGACACAGGTGCATAGCAGCACCCAAAGGTTTGTATGGGATCCAGGCATTGGGTCTCAGTTGCGGCGGGCCAACAGAGTAGCCCACATATTTCGATTGCTTCAGGGCAAGCAATCTTGGGGCAGAAGGTCTATAATATTCCTTTTTGTGGTATCACCCATGACAGGGCTAGGAGGGTCTTCCAGAGTTGGGAGCAGATAGGTCACATGTATAGATTGGTGCTACCCGTGGGCTCAGGAGCTTTTCGGAGGAGTTTTCATGGTGTCCGGAGGCATTCGCTTGATATACTCCATCATCCGAGCAGTTTGGCTTTCGTTCCGATGCATTCCGATAACTTTCGGAAATTTGAGTTATTTATAGGCTTAACTCAGCTGATTATGCTCAAGGTGGCATTCTGGGAGGAATACATGATAGAACACCTTAGTGTAATAGCTCATTGGAACCAGGACGAGAATACCTACATGGTGGGACAGTTAGACATAGATTTCAGTGATCGGAGGAGGCGTGGTAGCCGATTTACCCTTTTCTGCATTAAAAAGGAATATTTTAATAAAAGGGAAAAGTGCTCCATGAATAAAATAATAATAAAATAATGCTCTAGAAAGCTCCAAGGGATCTATAAAAGAAAGGGAGGAGGCCATTGGGAGATATTTTTGGAGTAGATCATTTTCTTATGTATGAGAGGTTTGAGGACGTGGTTCTCTACTTCATGTCGTAGCCCTAGGACGGAAACCCTCAAGTGATTTGTGAGTGTCGGACAGAAACCCAACTCTCTTTGAGGAGACTTCATTCAGAAGTTTCACAGAGCTTCAGTGATATTGGAGTGAGGATCATTCAGATCTTCAACGGGAGCTTCAGTGGATTCAGTGGTAGCTGTCGCCGGAGGGAGAGTGCAGCAGTTCAGTTTTGGGAGGCCAGCGCCGTATAGCAATGCAGCAGATTGTATTGTTGACCAGTTTTCTATCTCAGCACCTTCAGGGTCAGATCTATATGTAAACCCCTCTTATTATTTATAATAAAAGCTGAGATTTCTCCTGTTCTATGTGGTATTCGATTGCAGTATTTATGTGTTTAATTTTACATGGCAATCTTCTGTTGAATAAATGTTGATTTTTCGGTATAATATGGGGTTTTAGAAAATTTCTGCAATTTTAGTTAAAATATCCCATTTGGGATATTACAATGGAATTTCTCCAAAAGATTTCTGGGTCTTGGAGAACTCATGTGTTCTAGACCCTACACAAAGTTTCGAAGCTAGAGCACATCTGATGCTACCCAAAATCTCAATACTCCCTCTTAACAAGGAATGTGCTCTAACAACACTTCACCATTGAATGATCACCTTGGTTTTTGGCATCGGTTCCCTGCGCTGCTGATGCTTGGCCTCCTACCCTCCATCCATTGCGCTGCTACTTTCTGCACTGCTTCCCATGACTCTGCCACAATCACTGCCACATCTGTACTACGAGTCCCTCTCAAATTGATGCATCATGTTGCCTATAACATTGCCACTGCTAACTGCTGCACTGCAACTCTGTTGTTGAGAAGTAGCAACTGAAGGACAATCACCCAATCAACTAACAAAGAAGTCATTCTGGTTGCATCTCATCACTGAAGCATCTGTTGTTAGAGCCTCTGCGATGTTGTTGCTCTGTACTGCATAAGCACTGCCCCTCTGTGCTGCTGAAATTCCATCAGCCTCTGCGTTGTTGCTGCCACTGCATTGCGCTACTTCACTCTTCAACATTCCAGCACTGCCTCTGCTTCTCCATGATCTTCTACACCCACTGACTTTAGTCATCCTACTACTATCTTGAGGCTCTCGTAGCTTGTATGTGACCCAAGAGTTTGGGCACCTCAAGGATCTTGCCAGCCACGATATATAGCTCACTCTATAGATCTATGTCACCCCATGTCTTCTCTTGAGGTACATGAGCACTCATGGCCACATCATCTTCGTTGCCATCGTCCCCTCTCGTTGTTGCTGCCTTGGAATCTGAAGCTTCCTTGTCCTTCCTCTTAAGGCAAGTGCTGGCGAAATTTCTCAGTTCGCCACATTTGAAGTACCGGACCTTTGATAGGTCCTTTTTATTCTTCCCTTGCTGCCGATGTCCCTTAGATGCTAGGGTCGCATCTTCCTCCTCCTTTATTTTGACTTCTCCACAGCTGAATTCCCTCTTGGTTACTCTCCCGATCTCCTCCTGTCGAAGGATTGCCCACGTGTCTCCCCAATTTGGGAGTTTTGATCTGCCCAAGATACTTTGGACAAAGGTCTCCCACTCATTGGTGACTGCATTCAGGGCAGTCCTCACCATGATTCCATCATTCGGAGTTGCCCCCATGGAAATCAACTGGTCTCAGATAATCTACAATCTGAAGAGGAAGGGATCGATCTCCCTTGTGCATCTGGAACATTCGCATCTGATTATCCAGAAGTATCTTCCTCTAGACGAAGCTACCTTGATACAGCGTGGTCAGAGCTGTCCACACCTCATTTGTCGTCTTCTTCTCCGCAATGTGCGGGACCACGTGATCTTTCACTCCATCCATGATCAAGCGCTTAAGTTGTGTCTCGAAGCTCAATAAGAGGGTTAACCAAGGACCCTAATAGGTGGTTTCAACCTTTAAAGTGGGTGACATATCCATGGTACATCCTGTTGCACAGTGTTTGTCAAAGTTCCAAGGAAACGGAAGTACGAATTTTTTCAACAGGATCAGATCACTTATCAACAATCTTATGTGTCATTGTAAACCTATTTTGCAAGTTATGTAACGTAAATGATGCTAGTAAGACCATGAATGTATGTAACAACCTAGGTAAACCTATTATTTTGGCGTAAAGTTTCATCCTATGAGGTTTTTCGTCTCACTGACCCATTTGTGTTTCTAAACACGGATGATCGATAGAGTTTTTACCTCCAATCTCACCCCAAAGCTAGGGTGGAATTCTTCGTCAAAGTCTTAGGTGAGTTGTAGTGTTCTAGTCGAGTCTTATGTAAAAGTGATTTGGGAATAATTTAATCTAGTTGGCTAAATTATTTATTACAAATCACTTGGTCTACTACATCATGTTGTGTCGCATATTGGGATGTATTTTGAGGGTCTAACCCGAACAGTTATCCCCCTTTGAGGGTTGAAATTGTAAATCTTATGTAAAAAATATTTTAATGCATGATCCCTCATACTTGGACACCATGGTTAAAATATTAGAGGGTGGAAAGAACATTAAACCCCCTCAAGTGTCAATTAATTAATTTTTCTCGCAAAAAATTAAATAAATGGACCCTTGGACCTTGGTGTTTAAGTCAGTCAAATTTTTGAGGAAATTAGCCCAAAAATAATTAATTTTGTGCTAATAAAAATTGAATTGAATGATAAATTCGAAAAATCCTCAAAAATAAAAGTTCAACGGGTAAGATTAAAAGATGGTAATGTATTTTTCGAAGGACGAGATTATTTTGACAAGAATCAAGCAAACTAGCCGTTATTTTTCCACTTGGAGGATTTATCTATAAATTAGAGAGCCATTCGAGTGTCTAGCGATCTGATTCCTGGCTAGGAAATTGTTGCTGAAGCTTTCATGTAAACTATTGTCCCACTAGGAACTATTTTTTCTATCATAATAAATATTTTGGGGTGCAATTCAAGGTATTCCAAGTTCATTGATTTGTGGAACATACTGACTACGGGCTCTCCTATGTTGTGCTAAATAATGCTAAGATCTGTTTTTCATTAGATGGAGATAAAATCACGCTATAAATAGTTTTGGGATAATCTTAGGTGGTTTGATTCACCATATGATTAACAGATTCTCTTTGAGATAAATAAATAGTGTTTGCAGGTACTTCAGTCCTTGGCATCCAAGTTCACAAACTTAGGCAGGAACCATTTTTCGTGGACCCCAAATATTTGTGTGGTGGATTAAATATTTGTTAAGGCTGTAGTGTGCGTGGGGTTTATAAAGTGTTTTTATCCATTCATCAAAGAAAATAGCCATAAAAAATATATCTTTCTCAAAAATTTTAATTTTCAAAACCCTTGTATATTTCTAAATTTTGTAAATTTAATTTGTAAATTGTTTTGCTATGTTGGGTTTTGGGTATCTTATTTTCATTTTTGCAGGTTGAATCAAGAGAAGAAGCTGAAGTAAAGTTACATGTAGGCCCTTGAGGGAAAGATTTAGTCTCTAGAAATTTTTGCAGAGCTACCATTGAAGAATTTTAACTGAATTTCAGATCTAAAGGAAGATTTTTTTTCTAAAGCGAGGGTTTCATTTTTTTGCCTTCTCGGGCCTGAATCTAGCACTCCTAGGTCCAACATTACATTCTCTCCTCGCTGCGTCAACCTAAAAAGTCCCAACGTCCTTCTTTTTGGCCTTTTTAGGGTAGGTTGTAAGCCCTAAAGGCCTCAGCCTCCCCTCTTACCCCCTGCGCAGAGGGTTTAAGGCCAATTTGGCCTAGACGTTGCCGAAAAGGGCCTCGGCCACCTTTTAAGACCCTAGATGGCTGTCCTTATGACTATTCGTGGGCTCTTTAGACCCTAAACCCTAGTCGTTTTCCTCTTTTAGCCCCAACGTACACCCTTTGAGGCCTTATCCTTCTAGCGTTGGCCTTTCTCAGTCTCCTCTAGTTGTTTTTGACCCTTGATCTGCCTTCCTAGCCTCCTTTTACCCCAACGCTAGCCCTATTAGGCCTAGCGTTGGCCCTCCTTGGCCCTAGTGTGCCCTAAATCCATCCCTGATTTTTTTGAGATTGAGTACTTGGTGGTTTTGTAGGTTTTTGGGCTTCAAAAGTTTGATTTTCAGGTGGCATCTTCATCCCAAATTTTGGGGCAACTTGGGCAAGTTCATTTTCAAGGCCTTGGGCCTAGGGTTTTCTCTCTAAACCCTCATTTTGCCTTTATTTTATTATAGTAGTGATATAAATGAAATAATAGCCTTAAAATCACATTTAATTTGTTCAAAATCACTCAAATTTGCAAAAAAATAATTTTCCTAAAATTTGGCCACTTGGGCACCTAAGATATAGCCTAGATCTAAATATTTCCTTGCTGGAATTTTTTGCATAAGTCATTGAACCATATCTGTAATTTTCTGAATCACACACCAAAAGAGGGCTCAAAATTTATTTATTTTTTAATTTTTTTGATTTATTTATTTATTATTATTATTATTATTATTTTTTAGTTTTGGTAAATTATTTCTATTTTTGGGCATATTGGTCATTTGTTTTAACATCATTAGCTTGTTGATCTATTGATTTGTTTACTGTTGTTATAAGATATATCATATCTGCATCTTAAAGTGGCTGAAAACTCATATTTTACTTTGGGCTGATCATTTCTAGTTACTTTTGGCTTGTTATCTATTGGATCTAGGGTGTTCTCCTTACTGTTTTTATCACATTCTTATTGCTGTCATAACGGTCACATATAACATCTTAAGAGGTCTGGAAATTGTAAATATACATTGGCTAAACATTGGGAAATTTTCTACTTCATATGCTTGGAAATTTTCATGTTAAAGTGATCTCACTACTGCTGTTATAAAATCAATAAATGCTGAAATGTTATTGTCGATTTTGGAATCTAATACTTACTTGTCATGAGAATTTGTTAACTTGGCACTAAAACTACTCACACATCTAAGTTTTGAATCTCTAATCTCATTGATGGTCTAAGTTTTTTGAGCATTAAGATCTAATTGTTTTTTTTTAGACAACAACGGATAATTTTTTATTAAATGGCGGCAAACCAGCTGCCGCAGGCTGTTACAGGACAATTTTGACTGTAGAGGCTTTTCGATTTACAACGATTAGGACTGCTTTTCGCGTTACAGGGATTGGGTACGCCAAAGGGAGAGCGTCGCTTAATGGACAGTACAACTAGAGGAGCTGCACAGAGAATGCAAGAGGGAGCAAGGTTATGCGCTGAAGATTGAATTTGTAGGGCCTCTTGTTCTTCATCTGCCTTCGCATGCAGATCCTTAGCCTTTCTTCTTAAATTGCCAGGAGGTGAATCATCACTCCTGCTGACATTGCTTGCGGAACCCAAGTGATGCGCAGCCATAGCAATTCTGCGGTTGCTTTTGGAATTGTCTTCGAAATCCACCTTGCATCTGTCCAGAAGATGAGAAATTGGGACAGCAGTGAGGGCTAACAGAGAACGAGGGTCGATCTTGGAGGGATAACGGCCTGAATGAGCTTTTGAGACAGAGTCCATGATCCTAAGCGGCAATCTTCTTGAGTTGATCCGATCCCGGAGTACTGAAGATGGGTAGCAAAGGGAAACAGAGGAGTGCCTGAAGATAATGAGAGCCAGTCTTCAAAGTGGCTAAGGAATGCTGCAGACTGAATCGACATTATTTACTGATAAAGATCTCCTACTCCGGAGAGAGCCTAGGTTGGCTTCCAAGTCCGCCTGAGAGTTCAAATTTCTTAGAATATGATAGAAAGATATTTTGTGGAACCTATGCAGAATAAGCTTGATTTTATTGAGAACGGGGGCTATGTGAACCTGAGCAGATTTCTTATGTGATTTCATAGCCTGAATAATCATCCTGGAGTCTCCAAAGGCAGAGATAGAAAGGAAGTTTCTCTTGAGTGCCAAATTTAGACCTTGCCACAGAGCAAGAGCCTCCGCTCTGTTATTAGTTTCAATGCCCAGGCCCCAAGCAAACCGCACCTCGGTAGAGCCATCAGGACTCAGGATAACTCCACCGCCGCACGTTGCACCAGGGTTACCTTTAGAGGCCTCGTCGAAGAAGAGACAGTGGTCATCCATGGCAGTTCTCCACTTAATAAACTCCTGTTCATCCAGACGGATTTCCCAACTAGAATGAGCAATTGCAAGAGGGATTGGGTTGTTCTTTTGGTTTGGAACAAGCTCATTGAGCCAGAGATTCTCCTCACTGTCTAGAGCCAATCGTTTCTGATAGTAGTGTTGGCTTCTAATACCTCACCCAAGAGAGCCTTGATTTTAGAGATAACTCTGGCAGGGTTACAACTCTCATCCCTAAAAATTCTATTGTTCCTCTCCAGCCACAATTTCCAGCATATGAACTTGGGAATCCACATCCAGCCAGTCTTGAGAAGGCTTTTTTTGGAGAGGCAGAACGAAGATAAATTTGCCCAGGTGCGAAGAAGATTTGGAATATTTTCGGGAAGCTCAACTCTGTCGGATCCTAGCATTAGGACAACTCTCCAAACTTCTTGAGCAAAGGGGCAGATTAACAACAGGTGATTAGCTATTTCTTCATCCGACACACATAGACAGCACCTGGATGGCCCTGCCATACCACGGCTACGCAGATTTTCTCTTGTGAGGATACTGTTATGTGCGAGCTTCCAGCAGAAGAAGTCAACTTTGGGAAGGGAGGGAAAGGCCCAAATGAATTTCCATTGAATTGGATCCGGAGGAACATTTGGGATAGCCATCATACTTTTGTAGCCTTCAGAAGCAGAGTATGAGCCTGATAGCGAGCCCCACCCTCGTTTATCCTTAGAAGTAGCCTTTGTTGGAGATTTACCTTGGAGCATATCCAGCAATAACATGGCTTCTCCTTCCAGCCAATGAGGAACTTCCCCTAGGTTCCAACTGTCCCAAAGACCATCCGTCCAATTGGAGATGTCCCAAAGGGAGATCAAATTACAGGCCTGAAGCCAAGCTTTAATATTTACTAGATCCTCCATCCGGCCCAGAGGCTGATCACCTAGGATCGAGTCATCCCAAATTCTAATTTTTTTCCCATTACCTGGGATCCAGTAAAGCTTTTGGCTGAAGTGCTCCAAAGCAGAGAGACAGAGTTTGAAGACCGGAGATTCTTTGGTTGTTCTTGGGGGCTGATCCAGACACCTCAGCTGCTGGCCATGAAAATATTTTTTCCACAGAACACTTTTACTCCAACCAGATTTGCTAGAGACGATGTTCCAAAGGATCTTGGAGCCCAGAGCAAGGTTTTGGGCTGCCAGATCGCGCATTTGGAGACCTCCTTCCAAAAAAGGCTTCTTAAGAGTGTCCCAGTTAACTAAATGAAGCCTTCGTTCATTATTTTCCCCCCCTTCCCACTAAAATCTTCTCAGAAGACCATCCATTTTACTGATAAAGGTTTTAGGGGCCAGAAGTATGGAATGCTGATATAATGGCAGACTAATAAGAACAGATTTCATAAGGATTACTTTCCCAGCATTATTCAACCATGAGGCTCCCCAAGCTTGAATTCTGAGCTTTAGCTTGTCTAGCAGGGGCACTTTAGGATTAGATTTGAAGATAGGGATCCCCAGATATTTAATTGTCTCCCAGTTCCGAGTTCCTTCCATTTCTAAGAGCCTTGCTATGTCTGTCAATTCCTTGATCGAGCAATTCCAGCCATAGATTGTGCTTTTTAGATAGTTGATCTTGCTGCCCGAGGCCTCCCTATAAATGTCCACTCCGTCTTGAAGGACCTTGCAGAGTTTATGCTAGCTCCTCCAAGCAGTAATGTATCATCCGCGAACTGGGCATGATTTATGTCTTTGGTGTTGTGAACCATTCTAAGGCCAGGCAGAGATTGGATCTGTTGACTATTGGAAAGCTGGAAGCTGAGCACAGAGGCTTGAATGGCATAAAAGAGCGGGGACAAAGGGCAACCTTGTCTTAGGCCCCTTGAGGCTTGGAAGAAATCTGAAGAACGACCATTAACCAGAGGCGCAATCCAAGGGGTGGCTATACAGGCTTTCACCCAGTTTATGAAGGAAGTAGAGAAGCCCAGATTCTTCATCACAGCAAACAAGAAATCATGTCTCACCCTATCAAATGCATTTTCCAAATCTAGCTTAATCACCATACCTTTCTCATTGCGATGAAAGCTTGAGTGGACTGCTTCTTGCACCAGCACAATGTTTTCCAAAATCTTCCTCCCTTTAATGAATCCTCCTTGATTTTCAGGAATGATGTCTGGCAGTATTTTCTTGAGGCGAGTGGCAATGATTTTGGTAACCAGCTTATAACTGGTATTGCATAAAGAGATGGGCCGGAACACGCTGAAATCAGAGGCGCCTTTCTCTTTCGGGATCAAGGCCAGGAAGGCCGAGTTTATGCTGCCTCCAATCTTGACACAAGACTGCGATTTCCAGACCATTCTCAGGAGATCTTTTTTTATCGTAGCCCAGCAAGCCTGATAGAACCTTACTGTGAACCCATCAGGGCCAGGAGCTTTATCCGGTTCCATGCAATCCAAAGCCTTTTTGAGTTCATTCATGCTGATCGGAGCAGTCAGCATAGAATTATCAGAATCTGGAACACAGTAGGGGATTAGATCAAGCGGATAGGAATGAGGATCGATAGGAGGGTCTTCAGGAGCAGAGTAGAGGTCTTTGAAGGAGTGGGCTGCTCTCTTTATGCCTTCAAAATCTTTAACCACCATGTTTTGATAGTGAATTTCATTTACAGATTTGAAATGCTTGCGTGCTTCAGCTTGCTTATGGAAGAAGCTTGTATTTTTGTCTCCAGCATGTAACCAAAGATTTCTGGACTTCTGTCTCCAAAACTCTTCTTCTTCCCTACTTGCTCTATGGAACTCTTTTTGCAAATCAACTTCTTTTTGGATGGGGCTTTGAGTGACAGCGGAATTCTCCATTGCTAATTGGTGGACAGCAAGGCTGTCGAGAGTCTCCTTTCTTTTGGAGGAGGGAGTTTTCAATCTTTTAGCCCACTCCTTGAGCCCACGTTTAAGACCCCTCAATTTTTCTTCCCACACAAAGAAAGGAGAACCTTGGACACGCTGGTTCCAGGCCTTAGAGACCACTTCTTGGAAACCATCCTGCTGGATCCACAAAGGGCTGAATCGAAATGGAATGGGGCCAAGGTTTTTATCCAAGGAGAGTTCAAGCAAAATGGGTTTATGATCAGAAGTGGAGTTCGGCAAAATTTTAGAGGTGGCCAGTAGACCTCTAGTCAAGAAAGAGGTTTGGACAAGGAATCTGTCCAAACGAGCAGCAATATGGCTGGGGCCTATCCGTTTGTTGGACCAGGTGAATTTTCCAGATGTGGGGTTGATATCCTCCAGATCCCAGCCCAACATAAGGTCTTCAACCCATTTTCGAGCTGGATCCCTGACCGGGGAGCCACCCTTTTTTTCCTCTACAGCTAGTGTAACATTCAGATCTCCTGCAATAATAATATTTTCTGGATTGTGCAAAAGAAGATAGGACTGGAGCGAGTCCCAACAAATTTTTCTCTCTACTGGTAAAACCGAAGCATATAGATTGAACATACTTACATGATGGCCAGATTCTTTGTGGAGGAGCTTAGTGAAAAGCCAGTGGGGGCAACTTTCTTCATGAATCAGATCATAAATGGAGCTGTCCCAGAAGGTGGCAATCCCACTAGAGGAGCCACGAGCACTGACAACTCTCCCATGGCCTTTATGCCAAAATGCTTTGCTAGACTGGAGGAGAAGAAGATCCTCCAGCTTCGTCTCCTGGATGAGGAGGATTTCAGGCGAATACAGCTTCACAATGACTTTCAGGGCTTCTTCTTTCAGCCTGCTACCTAACCCTCTCCAGTTCTAGGAGACGTATTTCATTATTTACTGGCATGGGAGGTGGCTCCTTTTGGAGCCTTGCCATGCTTGCGCCTGGATTTTTTGTTCATCATTCCTTTGAGAGTTTTCTGGGAGCCTTGGAGTACATCCAGATAAGTTTTTTCCTCTCTGTTTTTTCTTAGATTTCCGACCCCTGGCCGACTTGATAGGGGTGACTTGCGAGCTATCTGATTCGGAGTTTATCTCTTCTGATTCTCCTCCAGAGTCGAAAGCAAGACTTATGTGCTCTTCGTTACCTTCTTTTCCCCCAGAATATTCATCTGCTGGAGGGATGATTGATTCTGCACCAACTTCTTTCACTTTCTTCGACAGGTCTACTGGTTCTTCTTGGGTATCAATGGCATCCACCTTTTCACCTGAGGAGGAGCCGACTTTAGGAGCTTCTTTGGTCTTTGGTTTAGCTTGGGGCTTCCCCAAAGGCCCAGAATTTTTCTTCTCAGTTGGCCTTGGGATAGCCTTGCCCTTTTTTATCTCTTTCCAACCTTCGCCTTCCACCTTGTCCCATGTTGGGGCTTTTGGGCAATTTCGTTGGAAGTGCCCATGTTCATGACAGGTTCTGCATTTGAAAGGTAGTTGCTCGTAGTCTAGTTTTTGATAATGGTGCCATTCGCCAACTGTGAGTTTTACCACTTCAAGCAGACTAGCTTCTAGGTCGACTTCAACACAGATTCTTGCACAGGTGTATTGGCCCTTGTTATCAGCTTTGTCAATGAATCGGCCTAGCCCATTTCCAATCTTCTACAAGGAATGAAAACTCCAGCAATGAATCGGGAGGTTGGGGAGCCAGACCCAGACTGGGACTTCCTTAGGGACATCGATTAAGGGATCGAAATCAGGGGTCCATTTGTTAAGATTCAGACCCTGATTTCCCATGAAATACGGACCATTTCTAAAGACCAAATCCCGATCTTCTTTGGTGGTGAATTCGAAGATGAAATAGCCTCTTCCGACCGCGTAGCAGATCACATTGTTTTTCAGTTGTGGCCTCCAGTTGCGTTGGATCCAGTCGTCAGTTGTTTTTGTGGATGGCCAGCGACCCATAAATTGCCCAACCAACCCTCTGTCAGCCAGGGCAAGGGCAATTTTTATCGGTTGTTCCTTAGGCAAGGCGATTTCAGGGATTTCCTCCAGCTTTTTGATGAATTTCGGGACCTCAGGGATCAAGCTGCTCTTCCTTTTCTGTGATAACAGACTGTGAAAAGCTTGCTTAGATGAAAGCGGCGGGGTGGGAGAAGGCTCCCCACCCCCAGGCTCGCTCATGGCGGCGGTTGTGGCTTCGCTGCGATTCAAACCTACACCGTCGCTTCAGTGCGCGCGTGATTTAACAAAATTAAGATCTAATTGTTATCATTGTGTTTGACATGTAATTAAAGCATTTCTAAGAAATCATTAGATAATTGCCCTCAGTTAAAGAGATCGATATTTTGATTGTCTATTGGTTATCATTCTAAGTGGACGTCTCAATATTGGCCATTGGAATATCTTAAGTAGTCTCAAGTGACCATTGTTGAATTGGATATTTATTCTAAGCACCTTGTGGAATATTGTTGAACATTGGCACTTGTATCTTGTAGCACCTATCTTGTCTTAAGATTGTCACCCAATTATTGTTAAGTACTCTTGCTATAAGATAACTCAAACTAAGTAGTTAAATAACATAAACAATATTAACTCAAGTAATCTCACTCATCATCGTTTCATAAGCATTCTAGGATCTATATTGCATTAAGAAATTTACCTCCTAGCATAAGCTAGGTTGATAGACTCATAGGACAACCCTTTTTTCGATTAGCTTGAGGGATTCATCGTTTCTTAGTGGTTAAAACAATGACCTTGCAGTCGTTAGAGCCACAGTCTCTGCAGCATCGAAAGCACTGGGTGGTTGGAACACAGGAGGAGGTATCGTTAATCAGACCTTTGCTTGCTTCCCGTTGGCTTCCATCCCACAAACTACTCTGAAGACTGTTTCTCAAAATAGTCAAGGGAGAGGTTCTAATTAGACTAGGAATTTAATATTAAATTTACCAACATCCTTGCATCACACATAGATTCTAGGATTTACACATCATATAGGTTAGTCATTCATTTAAGCAGCGGGTGCCCATCCAGTTACTTGGCATTAATTTACATTAAGCAAGAGTTGTGACTCCATAAGGCACTGGTCTCATATTCAAAATCTAATCTAATCATAAATCTTGTTAAATTTAACTGAGTAGCTAGGCCACTCATCTGTGTCTCCCAAACAACTTGGTTCCCAACTTCTTTTTCTTCACCTCATTCCATAGGGACTACTAGAATAGAGCGAGCGGAGATAGAGTGACAACCTCCATCTTGAGTGATTGTCGCAGTGCCTGTACAGTCTGAGCGACAACACATCCATCAAGTGGCAAGTGGCAAGTGATATAGTGATGGAACGAAGTGGGGATCAAGGGACGGATCCAAGTCACATGTCATGGGACAAGAGTAGCTATAATGAGGGAAGCCGACACTTGGGTATATGAGTGTAGGAGGGAGAAAATCGTGGTACATGAGTTACCCCTGTCGTTGTTTTTCCACCTTTCTTCATATTCCTTGTTCCTTTGATTGATTTTTCTTCATAATTGTTCGGGGTTCCATGGGATGAGAGCATGATGTGTAGTATATAGTAGTAAACACCCCATTAAGGTGGGCTAGTTCATTGCCCACTAAGGGTTGGAACAATCATGGGTTCCTTAATGATGGAAGGGGCTCATTTAGGTCCCGTAGGAACCAAGGTGATGGCCATGGTAAGGGGTAGAGATCATGTTTATTTAATATCCCAAATTGGGAACAAACAGTAATACAAAGCACACAAGACTAAAAACTACAATAAAATAGGAAATGTTAGTAAAACACCATGAAATAAGCCAAAAACATCTGAGCCATTTTATTAATTTTCGGTTGGGTAAAAAGTACAATAAGGTGCTCAGAAAGATGGCACCTGGGCCTGCACAAGTCAGGTTTAAATATCCCTCAAACCCGGACATAAAACACTACTAATTTGCTGCTCTACGTGGCTCCTCCTTTATGCTACCAGAGCTGGAACTGCTGTTGCTGGCTGGAAAAGAATTGCTGGTAATTGGGTTTGCTCCAATGCACAGAAAATTGCAGGATTAAAACCCCGAGCTCTGCTCACTAGACCCACAAAAACCCGTGAAGGGTTTCCAGAAATCTTGAGCCTGGAAATTTGCCTGCTCTGTTGGGTAATCTAGTTCTCTAGCTGAAATGTTGGAAAGTACTACTAAAAATCTACCCCAAATCCCTGGTAGGATGTTGTTAACCTCTCCTCCAAAACTCTGGACTGAATTCTGCTCTGTCTCCCTACCTCCCAACACTTCTCCTCAGCTCGACTGCGTACTTACTACACTGCATGTGTGGCCTCTGCGCTATCCTGGAGGGACTGTGTATGCTTGATTATGGAGTTGTGAATCTCCTCTCAGAATCAGATGGAACTCCTCTCCTGAGCGGGCACTCAAAGTCCCTTGAGGTAGAGGTTGAGATCTCCGCTCGGAAATATCTATGCTAAACAACACTTGCAAACTCCGCTAAACAACTCAAGCGTGCTACAGTCTATCAAAGAAAAAATCAGTGATTGAATGCATGAGGAATGAGTTGCTCTCACCTTCTTTTATCTATGTTGAGCCTCTCACGTTCCCTTTGGCCCACCTGGGCTGTGCTGCCCCACTGCTAGCCTATCCCTGCACTGCCACTGCACCTTCTACCGCACTGCCTCTTCCATCCTGCCAGTAGGACGTTGTCTCATTTGAGTGGCTAGCCTCATGGGCCCCACTTCAGCCTCAATATTTGGCTAAGCGACTTTAAGAAAGTGAATTAGCTGCATGGTTTATTTGCACTTTATTTTCTGTTGAACATTAGAAAAGGCAAAAATTAACAAAATTAATATTCCAATTAGCTGAATACTAATTTGGAATATTACAGTGCTCCCGTCCAAAACGTTGTAGAAATTATACAAACAATATGTATATCATGGATTCAGTACGATCTACCAATGTACTAAAGCTAGATACTGAATCGCTTCTACA
The DNA here is from genome assembly GCA_034641835.2 of Pinus albicaulis. Taxonomy (NCBI): domain Eukaryota; kingdom Viridiplantae; phylum Streptophyta; class Pinopsida; order Pinales; family Pinaceae; genus Pinus; species Pinus albicaulis. The sequence continues at coordinate 412,011,826 of CM076569.1, read as the reverse complement.
AATCAATTGCAGAAATTAAACGCAATCGCCAATCACATGAAGCAAAGAAGAATAAATCAAACCACAACACAGATAATTTCCCAAGGAAAGCTTGCTGCTCAAAACCCCTCTATCATATATTGTATATTCCACAAGGAATCATGAAACAATTACAATGCACTCTTCTCACAATAGTCTCCTGCACTCTGCCTATCGTCTCACATTGATCCAGACAAAATCAGGCCAACACTTAGCGAATTCTCAACATGTCTTCAGCATTCCTTGCTCACACAATTCCTGATGAATGCAATCCCTATTCTTTAGGAATTTCAGCCTTCCTCAACTGCGCTAAGTATCATGGGAATCCTATGGTGTTTTAACTACATCTGGGCAGTCTGCTAATATCACAACTAATAGTTACCTTCCCTTTAACCTCTGTCTCAACTGGGTCTCCACTGGAACTGACATGCATGCAGATATTAATAGTAAATCATCAGTTGCATGTTAGATCACTGATTGTGAATTAAATAATATTTAATTCACTTCATCTCTCACTAGTGCAACAAATAGTTACAACTAGCACAACTAACTTTAACTCACTTAACTGAGTTTACTAATTACACATGCATTAAACGAATGCACTTAACTGCAACTTGAACTCTAAAACACATAGAATCACTTTGCATGCCTCACCAACTACCCTCAGCTCGAAATTCATGAGCTAACTGAGTTTACCACAATTAGTTAACTATTACAAGTGATTATGAGATAAGATTACATTTTATTGTTCATTTTAATTAAGGGATAATTAAAATAGACACTGCACCAAATTTAGCTCACACTAGTGTAGGTGCTGCTAGGACCTATTTGTCCCACACTAGTGTAGGTGTTGTTAGGACCTATTGGTCCCAAACTAGTGTAGGTGTTGTCATGTTGTCTCTGGATGCCAATTTCATTGTTTCTTGCAAACTTCCACACTCCCTCTCAACAAGAAAGGAATGTCCTTCCATGCGACATGCAACTCTTGCATGCAACACTTCTCTAGTGTTTCTCGCACATGCAACCTTTGCTTGCAACACTTCTCTAGTGTTTCTCGCACATGTAAATTTTGCATGCAGCACTTCTGAAACTGAATATCCTCCAAACAACTGAATCAGTACAATGCATCTGTGATGAGAGTCTTCTGACTGCTGCTAGCTACTGCACATGTCTACTGGACTCTGCGTTGTTGACATCTGCATCCATGCACTCTGCACTACTGCCAACTCTGATTTGCGCTCCAGTATTCGACACCTGTCACTCTGATTTCTGTCTTCCTGACATCTGACTACATCAATCTAACTGATCCTCCTACTGCTTCTCAGTGGGCTTCTCGTAGCTAGGTTCGATCCATGAGACGCACCATCTTTAGGACCCTGCCCAAATTTTTTCTTGGGATTAATTTTTCACATCTCCCCACCTCACACCTGGAGGTATAGTTGTATGCACTCCCTTTGCCCATCTGGATCGAAATTTATTTTCTTAAGTGGTTTCTGCCACTCCATGATCCTACGCATGTGTCTCCTCCACATCTCGAGGTTCATTCTTTAGAACCAAGTGTTCCTCATCTGCATGCAAATCAAGTTGCCTCTCAAGGGACAATTGCATGGCTTTCTCACACTTCCCCATGGTTGGAAGCTCTATAAAAATCACATCTACATCAAGTTTATAGAGATGCTTCACACTAATCCCAATCTTCTTGGCTTGTCCTATTGCTTTATGTCTAAGGAAAACTTTTCCTTTGCTGAAAACAACATCATAGCCTCTATCCTCCAACATTTCAACTGAAACTAAATTTTTCTTGAAGCCTGGTACATGCATTACATATTTTAATAAAAATGGTTTACCTGACTGTCTTTGGAAAGTAACTGTACCAATCCCAACAACACTATACCTTCTGTCACCACCCATTTCGATATGCATCTGGAGGTCCTTCTCCTCCAAGCTACTGAAAAGTTCTTTGTCTCTCATCATGTGGATAGATGCATCACTATCCAAGTACCACCCTGATCCCATCACGCTTGACACCATGCATGCGATTAGCGAGAAGTCCAACTCAAATTGTGAGGCAAAAGCCTCACAAGCTGCAAGTTCTGAAGCCTTCTTGTTCTTCTTCTTTTGTGGACAATTAGTGGCATAATGTCCATGCTCGTGACAGTGAAAACACTTCACTCTAGACATGTCGCCCTCCTTGTCTTCTTCCCGGACTCAGATTTGGAATGAAATTTCTTTCCTTTCCATTTCTTCGCCTTGGCAGCCAAAGCACAATCTTCTTCATCTTTATTCTTAGATGAAGATCTATCTCTGGTATTCTGCCTGAATTCTGCTTGAACCAAATCTGACCAAAGTTGTTCCCAATCTGGCAACTTCTCTTTCCCATTGACAGAGCCCTGATAACTATGCCAACTCTTGGTAAGTCCTAGAAGAGCTAGGCTCACCAAATCATCATCAGCGACAGTAATTCTTACACTCCCAAGCTCATCTCGACATTGGACAAACTTTGTTAAGTATATCGGAATAGTGTCGTTTTTCTCCATTTTGATCTTCTTGAGTTTATCTTTCAGTGCCAATTTCCTATGATCACTGCTACTTTGAAATAGATCTTTCAAAGCTTTCCAGATTGCATATAGTGTCACTTTGCCATGGAGAATTGAGACAATGTGGTCTTGTACTCCCTCTGGTAAGACCATCCTCACCCTTGCAACTTTCTTTTGCCATGCATCAAGATTTGTAGCATCTATTATAGCAGCTTTGGGAACATCATTGTCAATGAATTACTTCAATCCATTGTTCTCCAATGTTGCCTCCATCATGTCTTTCCAAGCAATATAGTTAGAGCTTCCCTCGAGTACATACTCCAATCTCAAGCCATTGAAAGCCATTTCGAGCCTATATCATCTGTAGCACCAAGAAAGTCTTCTGCAAATTTGAATTCTATTTAGTAACAAACTCATCTTCTCCGCCACTATTGTGATTTCTTGTGCTCTGATACCATGTAGAAATTATACAAACAATATGTATATCATGGATTCAATCCAATCTAACAATGTACTAAAGCTAGGAAATGAATCACTTCTACAAATCAATTGCGGAAATTAAACACAATCGCCAATCACATGAAGCAAAGAAGAATCAATCAAACAACAACACGGATAATTTACCGGGGAAATCTTGTTGCTCAAAACCCCTCTATCATATATTGTATATTCCACAAGGAAACATGAAACAATTACAATGCACTCTTCTCACAAGAGTCTCCTGCACTCTGCCTATCATCTCACACTGATCTAAACAAAATCAGGCCAACACTTAGCCAATTCTCAGCCTGTCTTAAGCCTTCCTTGCTCACACAATTCCTGATGAATGCAATCCCTATCCTTTAGGAATTTCAGCGTTCCTCAACTGTGATAAGTATCATGGGCATCCTGTGGTGTTTTAACTACATCTGAGCAGTTTGCTAATATCACAACTGATAGTTAACTTCCCTTTAACCTCTGTCTCAACTGGGTCTCCACTGGAACTGACATGTATGCAACTATTAATAGTAAATCATCAGTTGCATGTTAGATCACTGATTGTGAATTAAATAATATTTAATTCACTTCATCTCTCACTAGTGCAACAAATAGTTACAACTAGCACAAGTCACTTTAACTCACTTAACTGATTACACATGCATTAAACTAATGCACTTAACTTCAACTTGAGCTCTAAAACATATAGAATCACTTTGCATGCCTCACCAACTACCCTTAACTCGAAATTCATGAGCTAACTAATTTTATCACACTCAGTTAACTATTACAAGTGATTATGAGATAAGATTACATTTTATTGTCCATTTTAATTAAGAGATAATTAAAATAGACACTGAACCAAATTTAGCTCACACTAGTGTAAGTGCTGCTAAGACCTATTGCTTCCACACTAGTGTAGGTGCTGCTAGGACCTATTGGTTCCACACTAGTATAGGTGCTGTCATGTTGTTTATGGATGCCAATTTCATTGTTTCTTGTTGCAAACTTCAACACTCCCTCTCAATAAGAAAGGAATGTCCTTGCATGCGACATGCAACTCTTGCATGCAACACTTCTCTAGTGTTTTTCGCACATGCAAATTTTGCATGCAACACTTCTCTAGTGTTTCTCGCACATGTAAATTTTGCATGCAACACTTTTGAAACTGAATAGCCTCCAAACAACTAAATCAATATAATGCATATGTCATCAGAGTCTTCTGACTGCTGCTAGCTATTGCACATGTCTACTGGATTCTCTGCGCTGTTGACATCTGCATCCATGCACTCTGCACTACTGCCAACTCTGATCTGTGCTCCACTATTCGACACCTATCACTTTGTTTTCTGTCTTCGTGACATCTAACTGCATCAATCTAGCTTATCTTGCCACTGCTTCTCTATGGGCTCCTCGTAGCTAGGTTCGATCCATGAGATGCACCATCTCTAGGACCCTGTCCAAATTTCTTCTTGGGATTAATTTTGCACATCGCCCCACCTCACACCTGGAGGTATAGCTTCATGCACTCCCTCTACCCATCTAGCTCGAAATTTCTTTGATTGTGTGGTTTCTGCCACTCCATGATCCTCTACATGTGGCTGCTCCACATCTTGAGGTCCATTCTTTGGAACCAAGAGTTCCTCATCTGCATGCAAATCAAGCTCCCTCTCAAGGGACAATTGCATGGCTTTGTCACACTTCTCCATGGTTGGAAGCTCTATAGAAATTGCATCTACATCAAGTTTATAGAGATGTTTCACACGAATCCCAATCTTCTTGGTTTGTCCTGTTGCTTTGTGTCGAAGGAAAACTTTTCCTTCACTGAAAACAACATCATAGCCTCTATCCTCCAACATTGCAACTAGAACTAAATTTTTCTTCAAGCCTGGTGCATGCATTACATCTTTTAATAAAAATGGTTTCCTTGACTGTCTCTGGAAAATAACTGTACCAATCCCGGTAGCGCTATACCTTCTGCCATCTCCCATTTCGATATGCATCTGGAGGTCCTTCTCCAAGCTACTAAAAATTTCTATCTCTCGTCATGTGGATAGATGCACCACTATCCAAGTACCACCCTGATCCCATCGCACTTGACACCATGCATCCAATCAGCGAGAAGTCTAACTCAAATTGCGAGGCCAAAGCCTCACCAGCTGCAAATCCTGAAGCCTTCTTGTTCTTCTTCTTTTGTGGACAATTAGTGGCATAATGTCCATGATCGTGACCGTGAAAACACTTCACTTTGGACATGTCGCACTCCTTGTCTTTTTCATCGGATTCAGATTTGGAATGAAATTTCTTTCCTTTCTTCACCTTGGCACCCAAAGCACAATCTTCTTCATCTTCATTCTTATATGAAGATCCATCTCTGGTATTCTGCCTGGATTCTTCTTGCACCAAATTTGACCAAAGTCGTTCCCAATCTGGTAACTTCTCCCTCCCATTGACAAAGTCTTGATAACTATGCCAACTCTTGGTAAGTCCTAGAAGAGCTAGGCTCACCAAATCATCATCAGTGATAGTAATTCTTACACTCCCAAGCTCATCTCGACATTGGATAAACTTTGTTAAGTATACCGAAATAGTGTCGTTTTTTTCCATTTTGATCTTCTTGAGTTTATCTTTCAGTGCCAATTTCCTATGATCACTGTTGCTCTGAAATAGATATGTTAAAGATATCCACATTGCATATGGTTTCACTTTGCCATGGAGACTTGAGACAATGTGGTCTTCTACTCTCTCCACTAAGGCCCTCCTCGCCCTTGCAACTTTCTTTTGCCATGCATCAAGATTTGCAACATCTATTACAGCGGGTTTGGGAACATCATTGTCAGTGAATTCCTTCAGTCCATTGTCCTCCAGTACTGCCTCCATCATGTCTTTCCAAGCAATATAGTTAGAGATGCCCTCAAGTGCATACTCCAATGTCAAGCCATTGAAAGCCATTTCGATCCTGAATTACCTATAGCACCAAGAAAGTCTTCTGCAAATTTGAATTCTGTTCAGTCCCAAACTCAGCTTCTCCTCGAGTATTATGATTTTCCGTGCTCTGATACCGTATAGAAATTATACAAACAATATGTATATCATGGATTCAATCCGATCTAATAGTGTACTAAATCTAGATAATGAATCGCTTATACAAATCAATTGCGGAAATTAAACACAATCGCCAATCACATGAAGCAAAGAAGAATAAATCAAACCACAACACAGATAATTTCCCGGGCAAAGCTTGCTGCTCAAAACTCATCTATCATATATTGCATATTCCACAAGGAATCATGAAACAATTACAATGCACCCTTCTCACAAGAGTCTCCTGCACTCTACCTATCGTCTCACACTGATCCAGACAAATCTGGCCAACACTTAGCCAATTCTCAGCCTGTCTTCAGCCTACCTTGCTCACGCAATTCTTGATGAATGCAATCCCTATTATTTAGGAATTTCAGCCTTCCTCAACTGCGCTAAGTATCATGGGCATCCTGTGGTGTTTTAACTGCATCTAGGCAGTTTGCTAATATCATAACTGATAGTTAACTTCCCTTTAACCTCTGTCTCAACTGGGTCTCCACTAGAATTGACATGCATGCAACTATTAATAGTAAATCATCAGTTGCATGTTAGATCACTGATTGTGAATTAAATAATATTTAATTCACTTGATCTCTCACTAGTGCAACAAATAGTTACAACTAGCGCAATTGACTTTAACTCACTTAACTGAGTTAACTGATTACACATGCATTAAACTAATACACTAAACTGCAACTTGAACTCTAAAACACATAGAATCATTCCACATGCCTCACCAAATACCCTCAACTCGAAATTCATGAGCTAACTGAATTTATCACACTCAGTTAACTATTACAAGTGATTATGAGATAAGATTACATTTTATTGTCCATTTTAATTAAGGGATAATTAAAATAAACACTGCACCAAATTTAGCTCACACTAGTGTAGGTGCTGCTAAGACCTATTGGTCCTACACTAGTGTAGGTGCTGCTAGGACCTATTGGTTCCACACTAGTGTAGGTGCTATAATGTTTTTTCTGGATACCAATTTCACTGTTTCTTGTCGCAAACTTCAACACTCCCTCTCAACAAGAAATGAATTTCCTTGCATGTGACATGCAACTCTTGCGTGCAACACTTCTCTAGTGTTTCTTTCACATGCAACCTTTGTATTCAACACTTCTCTAATGTTTCTCGCACATGTAAATTTTTCATGCAACACTTCTGAAACTAAATAGCCTCCAAACAACTGAATCAATATAATGCGTATGTCATCAGAGTCTTCTGACTGCTGCTAGCTACTGCACATGTCTACTGGACTCTCTGCGCTCTTGACATCTGCATCCATGCACTCTGCACTGCTGCCAACTCTGATCTATGCTCCAGTATTTGACCCTTGTCACTCTGATTTCTATCTTCCTGACATCTGACTGCATCAATCTAACTGATCCTACTACTCCTTCTCTGTGGGCTCCTCGTAGCTAGGTTCGATCCATGAGACGCACCATCTCTAGGACCTTACCCAAATTTCTTCTTGGGATTAATTTTTCACATCGTCCCACCTCACACCTGGAGGTATAGCTGAATGCACTCCCTTTGCCCATCTGGCTCGAAATTGATTTTCTTGAGTGGTTTTTGCCACTCCAAGATCCTCTGCATGTGGCTGCTCCACATCTTGAAGTTCATTCTTTGGAACCAAGAGTTCCTCATTTGCATGCAAATCAAGCTCCCTCTCAAGGGACAATTGCATGGCTTTCACACTTCCACATGGTTGGAAGCTCTATAGAAATCACATCTACCTCAAGTTTATAGAGATGCTTTACACAAATTCCAATATTCTTGGCTTGTCCTATTGCTTTGTGTCGAAGGAAAAATTTTCCTTAATTGAAAACAACATCATAGCCTCTATCCTCCAACATTTAAACTGAAACTAAAATTTTCTTCACGCCTGGTATATGCAGTACATCTTTTAATAAAAATAGTTTACTTGACTGTCTCTAGAAAGTAACTGTACCAGTCCTGATAGTGCTATACCTTCTGTCGTCACCCATTTCGATATGCATCTCGAAATCCTTCTCCTCCAAGCTACTGAAAAGTTCTTTGTCTCTTGTCATGTGGATAGATGCACCACTATCCAAGTACCACCCCGATCCCATCACACTTGACACCATGCATGCGATCAGCGAGAAGTCCAACTCAAATTGCGAGGCCAAAGCCTCACCAACTACAAATCTTGAAGCCTTCTTGTTCTTCTTCTTTTGTGGACTATTAGTGGCATAATGTCCATGCTCATGACAGTGAAAACAATTCACTCTGGACATGTCGCGCTCCTTGTCTTCTTCACCGGACTCAGATTTGAAATGAAATTTCTTTCCTTTCCCTTTCTTCGCCTTAGCAGCCAAAGCATAATCTTCTTCATCTTCATTCTTAGATAAAGATCCATCTCTGGTATTCCGCCTGAATTCTTCTTGCACCAAATCCGACCAAAGCCATTCCCAATCTGGCTTCTTCTCCCTCCCATTGACAGAGTCCTGATAACTATGCCAACTCTTGGGAAGTCCTAGAAGAGCTAGGCTCACCAAATCATCATTAGCGACAGTAATTCTTACACTCCCAAGCTCATCCCGACATTGGACAAACTTTGTTAAGTATACCGAAATAGTGTTGTTTTTCTCCATTTTGATCTTCCTGAGTTTATCTTTCAGTGCCAATTTCCTATGATCATTGTTTCTCTAAAATAGATCTATCAAAGCTTTCCACATTTCATATGGTGTCGCTTTTCCATGGAGACTTGAGCCAATGTGGTCTTGTACTTCCTCCAGTAAAACCCTCCTCGCCCTTGCAACTTTCTTTTTCCATGCATCAAGATTTGCAACATCTGTTACAATAGGTTTGGGAACATCGTTGTCAATGAATTCCTTCAATCCATTGTCCTCTAGTATTGTCTCCATCATGTCTTTCCAAGCAATATAGTTAGAGATTCCCTCGAGTGCATACTCCAATCTCAAGCCATTGAAAGCCATTTCGATCCTGAATCACCTGTAGCACCAAGAAAGTCTTCTGCAAATTCGAATTATTTTCAGTCACAAACTTAGCTTCTCCTCCACTATTATGATTTCTTGTGCTCTGACACCATGTAGAAATTATACAAACAATATGTATATCATGTTGGAAATACTAAGAGGGGGGAGGGGTGAATCAGTATTCTTTTCAATTAGTATTATTATTAATCTTTCAGAGCATTAGTTAATCTTCAATTATTATCAGTGTTTGTACAATGATAACAGTGAACAAAAGGAACACAAATGCACACAGTTTTTAAGGTGGAAACCCTCTTTGGGACAAAAACCACTTGAATGTTTTTCTAATAATTCTTTAATATTCAAATTCAATTGAAAATAGATCTTCAACTACCTAGAACCTAGAAAATCATTCTTCTCCAGCTCCCACTAGATGGACGCTCCAACGCCCGAGATTCTTTAGTAGTCAACTGAACAAATGCCCCAAAACTCAATGAGCTACAACTCACCCTACCACCCTGAAGTTTTCATAGGCTTGAACTTGTTGGTGACTACATGCACCAACCTAGCACCACCCTACCACCCTATAGAAGAAAAAAAGAAGAATGGACTCCCATACCAAGAAAATGGTCCACTTTACAATGATATAGAATGATGTAGAAGAAAAAAACACACTAGACCATGACCCCAACTATGACACAACCACCTAATGATGACCCTAGACCTCTCGACACTGCGTCTTCAACTCTTGGAAGATAGACACTTGTACAATTTTTACAATGATGCATTTACAATGACTTAGTACAAGGATACCTTTATAATCACTGTTTGCAGTGTTGCTCACTTGAAAACTTCATGTGGTAAACTTCTTGCTGCCGTTATGCACCTTGATTTCTGCTCTTGTCATGCTACCCTCTGCTGCACCTTGCTTTGCTTTGCTGCCCTAGAAAGTCTGGTCCTTTGCAGCCCTTGACAACACATGATCTAGCTTTTTCTTGCCTTCTAGGATCTCGATATTGAATCTGGTGTATCTATGTTATTTCAGATCCCCAATATGTGATTTTCCGTTCTGTGGTAGTCCTCTGCATCTTCTTCCAATGCCATAGGTCTGACCCAATTTGGATTCTTCAAGGGAGAGTTATGCACAATCTCTCACAATGACCTAATTATGGATTGGTTCAGTAGAGTGAACTTGTACGATGTGCCACGTGTCACTGTTTCTTCATCCAGCTCTCAAATCAATATAGTGAAAACTACAGTCTGTGCACTATCTGCCACTTTTTACAAAATTTCAATCTGATACTCAGAGAGAGAGTTATGACGATTTTCCCGCGGTCACTTCTTTGAGATGAAGTTTAGGAGCCTGCAAAAACACTGACTTCCACAAATCATATCTCCGAAAATAGTGCGCACCTTGATTTGAAATTTTTACAGGAGCTTCTTCAGGATTTTGGGTTCGCTTCATAAAAATTTTAGCTTCTAAACCTTCGCAGAAAACAAGTTATAGTGCAAATTCCATGATGAGCTGTTTTAGGTAGCGAAATCCCTACATGAGGAGGATATGAGGATCACAATTTATATAAATGCTTAGGTTGAGAGGGGCTTCAAAACGTGAATGTGGGAGGGATTTTAGGGGCTTAAAAATTATTAATTATTGACTTTTCAATGACCCATACCACAACCCCATGGGGTTTTAGCCCACTAACTGGAGTTACAAACTTCAAACATGAATATCTCTCAAACCATGAAGAATTACGTGGCGTGCCATATATCAACGGAAACATCTCGACAAGTAGAAACCATCATAAATATTCTTGGCCTAAAATATAGTAATTTGGTGTCAAAAATCCCATGCAATATCGGGGTAGCCCCTGGTGCTGCTTGGGTTGACATCAATGACAACCACTGATCAACATATCATGGATTCAATCCGATTTAACAATGTACTAAAGCTAGATAATGAATCGCTTCTACAAATCAATTGCGGAAATTAAACACAATCGCCAATCACATGAAGCAAAGAAGAATCAATCAAACTACAACACAGATAATTTCCCGGGGAAAGCTTGCTGCTCAAAACCCCTCTATCATATATTGTATATTCCACAACGAATCATGAAAGAATTACAATGCACTCTTCTCACAAGAGTCTCCTACACTCTGCCTATCGTCTCACACTGATCAAGACAAAATCGGGCCAACACTTAGCCAATTCTCAACGTGTCTTTAGCCTGCCTTGCTCACGCAATTCCTGATGAATGCAATCCCTATTCTTTAGGAATTTCAGCCTTCCTCAACTGCGCTAAGTATCATGGGCATCCTATGGTGTTTTAACTACATCTCGGCAACCTGCTAATATCACAACTGATAGTTAACTTCCCTTTAACCTTTGTCTCAATTGGGTCTCCATTGGAACTGACATGCATGTAGATATTAATAGTAAATCATATTTTTTTTGTAAATTTGGTGGAACTATTCACATTAAGAAGCGAAAAATATTATACAAAAAATCCTTTTGGCTGCAGATCAGAGTTCAGCTCGATCAGAGGGTCAATCCCACACTCAGGGAAGGGAGAACAACGGACAAAGAAATGAGTGGGGAGACAAGATTCTGACACCAGAAAAAAGTAGCCCGAGAATTTTGAAACCAGGAAAAAAAGAACAATGGTTCTCGCATACTGAGTGACAGTCATAATAAACAAAAGCCCGAGAATTTTGAAACCAGAAAAAGAACCATAGTTCTCGCTGGCTGAGTGACATTCATGATAAACAGAAGCAGAAAACAACTAGGAGAGGACCTGTGAATTATGGACCCGAGGGGGGCTGCATCTCTTCCTCATCATTAAGGTAATCCTCCACGTTGATCGGGCGGTCCGGGGTCCCCTCTTCGAGGTTGAAACAATGGCGCTAAGACAGGCCCGCTTCTTGAGAAATCCTCATTGCAGGGACCTCCTCCTTAACTCTTGGGCTTGGGTGGTGGTGTTGGGCTGAATTGAACTTCAGCATGTCATAATGCGAGGACAAATTGTCAACAAACTGAAGGTGGTGAACTGCTTTGACATAGGCTTCGAACTTATCAGAAAGCGCTTCCATTTTCTTCTCCAGATGCTTGGTGACATTGTTCTAGTCCTGGAGCGCCAATGCATGCAAGGTTTTGGTATGCCAATGCAAGTCAATGGCTCGAGTGTAGAGATTCTCTCGGCTTATGGTTAAGGTAGGGTCAGGGATCCATTGGAGAGCTCTATCGACTGCTTTCGTGGTGGTGGCCCTACGGCGAGCCGCAGCTGCCACCTCCAACCTGGCCAGTCGTTCCTGCATCGGACCAGGGGTGTTTGCAGCAAAGAATTGAGCAGTGTTGTGGGCCAAAGTCTCCGCTCTGGTAACCAGGGGACGGGAGGGATTATCCCAGTATAAATTGCGAGTGCGACGGTTTTGGGGAGGAGGGTGGCGGTGACGGGGAGCCATGGTCTGCAGATGGCACGAAGGGATGGAGGGATTCAAACAAGGCTGAGAGCAGCAGACCCGTCTCAGAAAGCGAGGGGGGTTGAACTGAGGGAGCGAGTGAGGGTAATAGGTGAGGTGAGGGGAATATAAGGCGGCGTTCCAAGGGCGCGGAGGAGCGGGCGTACATTTGTTGCGCATACAGAAAAAGTTGATGGAGGCTGGCTTGGAGTAATGGAGATGCATGGGAGCGTACCGGGGTGAGCCTTCCAAGGACAAGCCACCAACGAACGCAAGCGTGAGAAGGGGAGTAAGGTACTCAGTCATGATGAATGATGGGATCCGGCGGTTCTGACAAGACCCTCGCCTTTTGTAAGTCTGATTCATTGATGCGCGTACATTCAGTTCGAATCATTGGAGTTTCGTTAGCTATCCAGTCCTTTGAGACTAGTCTTGCTGAGGTTTTTACTCCCTGGTTGGCAAGGTAGTCCGCAAGCTTATTTGCTTCCCTTCGAATCGCATTGAGAGAGACACCTCTTGCATCCCCAAGGCTTTCTTTGATCCTGTGTAGGATTCTGTTAATGTGCTAGCATTCAGAGACCTTAGCAATGCTTCGTCCCTGCTGCAATTTCCTACAATCTTGGGTAGCGAACTAATAGTAAATCATCAGTTGCATGTTAGATCACTAATTGTGAATTAAATAATATTTAATTCACTTGATCTCTCACAAGTGCAACAAATAGTTACAACTAGCATAACTGACTTTAACTCACTTGACTAAGTTAACTGATTACATATGCATTAAACTAATGCACTTAACTGCAACTTGAACTCTAAAACATATAGAATCATTCTGCATGCCTCACCAACTACCCTCAACTCAAAATTCATGTGGTAACTGAGTTTATCACACTCAATTAACTATTACAAGTGATTATGAGATAAGATTACATTTTATTGTCCATTTTAATTAAGGGATAATTAGAATAGACACTAAACCAAATTTAGCCCACACCAGTGTAGGTGCTGCTAAGACTTATTGGTCCCACACTAGTGTAGGTGCTGCTAGGACCTATTGGTCTCACACTAGTCTAGGTGTTGTCATGTTGTTTCTGGATGCCAATTTCACTGTTTCTTGTTGCAAACTTCAACAACGTTGCTTGTCCTCAAGCAACTGCAAAGATGGATGTTGTAGGATCTTATCCCCCTCCCAAGTGGAATCCTCATCAGGAAGGTTCCTCCATCTTATCAGATACTCCTTGACCACCCTGCTCCTCAAGTGTCTCTCCCTGATATCTAAGATAGCCTTCCGCTGTAGCACTAGATGCCCCTCGTCATCGGTAGGAGGGAGCTCCGTGGTTGCAGTCACCTGTTGTCCCAAAGCCTTCTTCAGGCATGATACATGGAAAATGTTATGAATCCTGTTCCCATGTGGCAATTCCAGCTCATATGCCACCTCTCCAACACGCTGGATCACCTTGTATGGACGATAAAAGCATGGCTTGAGCTTCTCATCTCCATTCTGCTTCAGCGTGGATTGTTGGTAGGGCTGAAGCTGAAGGTACATTAAGTCATCCACCTCACACTGCCTCTCCACGCGACCTCTATCCGCGTACATCTTCTACTGGTTTTGGGCTATGTCTAAATTGTCCTTGAGAGCCCTGAGTATGTCTTGGCTCTTTTGGATCCAGTCTTTGGCCCTGGGGGCCTTGCTAGATCCAAACATTACATCAGTAAAAGTCAGTGCATTATAACCATACAAAGCATAAAATGGAGGAATATTGATAAACATGTGGAAGGTCCTGTTGTAGCAGTATTCCCCCAAGTGAAGCCAACGCAACCAAGCCTTCTACTGCCTTGTGACATAGTTCCTCAAGTATCCCTCCAACCACTTCTTAACTATTTCGGTCTACCCATATTTTTGTGGGTGGTAGATCGTGCAGGGTGTTAGCTCCGTGCACACCAAACGGAATAGCTTCTGCCAAAAACCTCCCATGAATCGACTGTCCCTGTCACTAAATATGGTATTTGGAAGACCATGGAGTCTGAAGATGTCCCTGAAAAATAACTCAGCCACTTGTGAAATAGTGTACTGAGCTGAAATGGCAAAGAAATGGGCATACTTTGTCAACCGGTCAACCACCATGAAGATGTAGTCCTTGCCCCGTACCATGGGCAACCTAGTGATGAAGTCCATAGAAATGCTTTCCCATTTCCCATCCGAAATGGGAAGCGGTTGCAACAACCCCGCCGGATGGTACAACTTCCCCTTGCTCTTTCGACAGATTTTGCACTCCCTGACATGTCAGAGTACGTCCTCCTTAAGGCCCTTCCAAGAGAGCCTCTCTCTGATGGCCCTGTATGTCTTGGTGAACCCCTGGTATCCTGAAAGCAATGAGTCACATGCTGCATGCAAAATATTTTTCCGTAGACAGGAGTTGCCTATAAAAAATATCTGGTCACAGTAGTAGATGACCTCATCCATCACCCTATATCGGTCATCCGTCACCTGCCCATCCAGTACCTCGTAGACAAATCGATCTTTGGAGTACTCCACCAGCAGTTGAACCCTCCAATATGCGTCAATGCTCATCAAGGATAGAGACGCTGGTATCCGGGACAATGCATCTGCTACTACGTTTTTCTTCCCCTTGACATACTCAATGTCAAAATCGTATGCCTGGATCTTGCTGACCCATTTCTACTGCCTCTCTTGCAGCTACTGCTCGAGGAAGAATCGAAGGTTGTTGTTATTTGTTCTCACTCGAAACCTGTTCCCCACAAGATACTACCGAAACTTGGCCAACACATGCATGATGGCCAACATCTCCTTGTCATAGATGGGGTATAGTTTCTCATGCGGCAGGAGCTTCCGACTCTCAAAAGCTATGGGGTGTCCCCTCTACATCAATACTGCGCCTACCCCCTCCCCTAAAGCATCACACTCCAACACAAATGGCTACGTGAAGTCTGTTAGGGCTAATACCAGAAAATTGATCATCACCTCCTTGAACTTGTCAAAGGCCCTCTGTGCAATCTCAGTACAACTGAAAGCCCCCTTTTTGGTGAGGTTTGTGAGGGGTGTCGCAAGCTGTGAAAACCCTTTGACGGACATTTGGTAGTAGGTACAAATACCCACAAACTGTCGGAGCTCTGTCACATTCTTAGGTTCTAGCCAATCCCAGATGGCCCTGATCTTATCTTCGTGGACTATCACTCTGTCCACTCCAATGATATGCCCCAAATAGAGCATATTTGTAAAACCAAACTCGCATTTGGACAACTTGGCATAGAAGTGTTGCTCCTCCAAGATACGCAACACCGTTTCTATGTGCTGAAAATACTCCTCCCATGTGCGGATGTATATGAGGATATCGTCAAAGAACACCAGCACAAAATTCCTCAATTGACCACAGAAGTTATGGTTCATGCAAGACTGGAAAGTAGCCGGACCATTGGTCAGCTCGAACGGCATCAAAAAGAACTCGAAATGGCCATAGTGACAACGAAACGCAGTCTTGGGGACATTCTGGTCCCTCACCTTGATCTGGTGGTACCTCGATCTCAGATAAATCTTGGAGAAGAACTCCGCTCCCCTCAACTCATCCATCTTGGGAATAGGTAGCGGTTTGATCAGGTGCTTAGTATTTAGCTCAAAAATGAAAGTGCTCAGAATTGATTGGACACTGAATGACAGAGACCGGTCCATTGTCAAGAATCCAACGCAATTTGTTTTGTCGAAAACTGACTTCGGATGAAAAAGTTATAGTCTGCTGACCATCGTTTAGAACAGCGAAATTTTTAAAAAAAATTGCAGAACAATGACGGGTTGATGACATGGCAGCCCAGTCAACATGAAAGGAATATTCTTCATTTTTCCCAATGGCACTATGACAAGTGTCACAACTTGATTCGCCAGTTTGGGTTTGAGAAGGTGAAATTGCCCAATGTCCTCCAAGGTTGAATTTGGGTTCATGATGAATTATTATGTGTTGGAATTATTATTTTTATTTATTAAGGTCGGATATATATATATATATATTTAATTCTAAACCTTATTATTAGAATTCCGCATTTTCATTATTCCAAAGTTCATGGTTTAAACCATATGGTGGGCATATATATTTTATATTCCAAAGTCGAATATGTATATAACACAATTTTAATATATTACAAAGTTTGATGTATACGACGGATGGGCGAAGGTCAGTGCTCGACCCCGCGACCTCCCCCGCTCCACTATCCGCCATTACCAACACACCATCAACTTGAACCTTAATATCATATGCGCCCAACATCCATTTAAAGCTTGATGCGTCAACCAACAGGGGTTTGGAGGGGGCCAACCCCCTCCCCATATAAATTTGTTGCAACAACTGAGGGCAGAGTGGATTATGATTAAGAGCGGAGTTTAGTCCTAAATCACGGGTTAATAATTTTAAGTCAGTGTTAAGTTTAATTAAACCGTTGTTTATATAACTACACTTATGCGCCATTAAACCACACTTATCCACTAATAATCCATAATTAGCATTAATTTAAACTCCTAGATAAAAACAGTGACATTTTTGGAGGTGCCCCCATTTTCGACGGGCTTGCTATTTTAGCAGGGTTATCAAGAGTCTTCTCCAGATTTGGAGGAGGATTCTAGGGAAAAATTAAATTGGCCATATCTTGAGCAATTTTCGAGCAATTTTGGCTCAGGAAGAGTCATTCCTAGAAGATTGGCATGCTATGAACACATTGGAATAGGTTGCAGAGGAAGATGATCAATTATACATGTGTTTTTGTCAGTTTGAAGAAAATTGAAGCTGAGGGCTACCAGGGAGGAAGACCATGCCTAGATCATCTGAAAGCCAAATGGAGTGGATGAATAGTCATTTCTGATAGATTTCGACATTCTGAACTCATTGGAGTATGTTTCAAGAGCATTTGATACATGTAAACAACAATTTTTTCACTATTGAGCTAATACAGAGCCCAAGCCATGGAAGCTAGACCAAGGAGATGTAGCCCAGGAGGGGTGAACTCCTTCATCAAAACTCTGTGTTGATGGATCAATTGTGATGGTTTGATGTTCTTTTTGTTGCTGCTGTTCAACATTTGATTTTCATACTTTATGCTCTTGAATTCACTCATAAAAACTCAGTTAATTTATCTGTCGACGCACATAAGCAACAAGGAAAATTATGTACATCAAGAATAAGATCAGTAAATAAATTTTAAATCTGAAAATGAAATTAGCATAGCAAAAATAACATTCATACTCAGATCAAGTTGGTATCAGAGCTTGGTTGAAAGACAAGGTTATTTGCTTGATAGTTGCTGGAGTTTTGTGTAAGTTTAATGGTTGCAAATTTGTGACGCTGACAAGGTTAAAGTTGCAGAGAGGTGAAGGGAAATTGTTGGTTGCAAGTCCTGAGATTAGGACCAGAAGGAGAGCTACAAGAGCACCATATTCAACCAAAGTTCCACTCATAGCTGCACTTGAAGCACCTCAGGTTTTGTCTCGAGAAGATGAGATTGAGGAGGTACAAGTTTTAAAAGAAGTTGAGTTTATTGAAGAGGTGCAAGCATCATAAGTTGAGTTTGAATCCATATCCATTATGTCAGTTGTTGGATAGACTCAAGGTCATTCAGAAGAGGATGATTTCAACAGATACTTCAATGACATAAAGAGGATGGTTAAAATTATGTTTGATGCATTTATTGCTGGGATGGTAGGAGAAGGTTTTAAGCCTCCACATGGAGAAGGAACTTCAGATAATAAGAAGGATGAAGAGAAGAGTTCAAAGGGTAGTGGAGGAAATCCACCTCTAGCTCCACCATCTTCACCATCCTCATCATCTCCATCAGCATCATCTTCCACTTCCACCACCAAAACCACTCACACTAACTCAAAGGCCACAAAAGGAAAGACACCCTTACTCAAACTAGATGTCAAATTTGAGCTTCCAATGTATAATGGCGAGATAAATGTAGAAAGATTGGACAATTGGATATGTCAATTGGAGGTGTACTACAGGATTTAGAACCTTAATGAAGATGACATAAAGATTCAATTGGCTTTTTCAAGGATGGAAGGATTTGCACTTGTATGGTGGGAAGCAAGGACTCAAGATGAGATAAAAAAAGTACTGTAAGATCTCTATATCTTGGTCACGTTTTATCGCTGCCATTAAAAGGCGATTCTATTTGTTAGCTTACATGCAAAAGGAAATTATGGATTGGCAAAATTTTAGACAGTTGAGAGGGAAAAGTGTGCAAGATTATATTCACGAGTTTAGGAGAAGAGCTCTTATTTTGGGTATTATTTTATATTCTCAAGAAAATTTATTAAAGTATGTTGGGGGTTTGCACAGTTACCTTAGGCACATTATTCTCATGTTTAATACCACAAACATAGATGAAGTTTGTGTTCAAGCCACACACTTAGAGGTAAGAGGGAAACAAAACATAGATGAGAAAAGTGAAAGTGAGGGTAAAGGAAAAGGAATTTTTTTTGGAAGAGGAAAAATAAATAGCTCTGTGAAGGAAAAACTCACTTGCAAAAACTGTTCAAAGATTGGCCATGATGAAGACCGTTGTTGGCAACTTCATCCAGAGTTGAAGCCAAACAAATTGAAAGCCAAAGAAAAGGGTAAAATTGTTGCTATAGTTGAACATGACTTAGAGTCACATTCAGGAGATGAGACAAAGATTAAAGCCATGGGTTTGAAAGGTAAACATATTACAAGCACTAGTTCTTCAAATTGTTCAAATGTTACTCAAGATGAAGATACAAGAATATAACTTTTCCATATTAGAGTTGTCTCTAAACATACCAAGATTGATACACTTTTTGATAGTGGGTCACAAGCGAACTTGATTTTCGAAGACTTGGTTAAGCAACTAGACCTTGAAACTATTAGACATCCAAGACCTTATCCTTTAGGTTGGATATACAAAAATGCAAACTTGTAGGTTACAAGGAAGTGCATACTAAGATTCACCATCAATTCAAACTTTCTTGATGAAGTTTAAGTTGATGTGGTGCCGTTTGAGATATCAGGTATTGTATTGGGAAGTCCTTATCTGTATGATAGGAAAGTAGTATTTCATCACCATGAGAATAAGTATCACTTGTTTAAGGATGGTATTGAGTACATAATTAGAGCGCATAAGAAGAAGACAAGTTTATCTCTTATACATGCAGGAGAAATGAAGAGGATAGTGAATGCAAGTTAGAATTTGACATTGTTGATGATCAAACAAAGAGATGTTTTGAATTAAACTTTTCAAAAAGATGCTTATGTTTGTAATGAGATGTTTCAGGATTCTCACAGGTTGCTTTTGAAAGGAGGTGAACAAGATGTAAAACATTTGTAGCAGTCAACATCAGTGTTGGAAACAAGATGTCGGTGCAAGAGAGTGCAAAGGTAAGAAAGAAAGTGACAAAGCAGCTTGGCAAAGAAGGCATGGGCTCCCCAAATGCTTGTTTATGGTTTCCAAAAGGTACATGGCAATGGTGAAGATACTTGGTCAAGAGATGATGCAAGTACAAAGCAAGATCAACTAAGAATCGCCATGGTGACAGTGTGCAAGGTGAGACTGTTTTTAAGTTTCCTTTGATTAATGACCGAGGTAGGAACAAGATGGTTTCTGCAAGAATATCTTGTTGCTCTGCAAATTCAAAAAATTGCAGCATGACAGTGTCAATGAAAGCAAGAGAAGGTTGCAAGGATCAAGGAAAAAGTTAACTTTTTGTGAAAAGATCCAAATGATGAAATTGAGAAAATTTCAGTGGATAGAGACTGGAAGGGTGAGGGAACAATACCCTCATCCACATGATCAGTAATCAAAGAGATTTTAGGGTCCAAAAGGCTTCTAGTGGGGAGTAATGAGCAAGTGCTCAGTAATTAGCTCAAAAATGAAAGTTCTCATAATTGATTGGAAACCAAACGACAGAGACTAGCCCGTTGCCAGGAATCCAACACAATTTGTTTCGTCGAAAACTGACTTTGGATGAAGAAGTTATAGTCTGTTGACTGTCGTTCAAAACAAGCAAATTTTAAAAAACAATTGCAGAACAATGACAGGTTGATGACATGGCAGCCCAGTCAGCATGCAGGGAATATTCTTTAGTTTACCCAGTGGCACTGTGACAAGTGTCACAACAGGATTCGCCAGTTTGGGTTTGAGAAAGTGAAATTTCCCAATGTCCTCCAAGGTTGAATTTGTGTTCATGATGAATTATTATGTGTTGGAATTATTTTATCTATTTGTTAAGGTCGGATTAATATATATATATTATATAAATATTTATAATATTTTAAATGGTTAATATCATATATATATATATATATATATATAATTCCAAACCTTATTATTATAATTCCGCATTTTCATTATTCCAAAGTTCATGGTTTAAACCATATGGTGGGCATATATAATTTATATTCCAAAGTCGAATATGTATATGGGCGCAATTTTAATATATTACAAAGGTCGATGTTATATGGTTTCTGTACAAAATGTATACAACGGATGGGCGGAGGTCAGTGCTCGACCCTGCGACCTCCCCTGCTCCACTGTCCGCCATTACCAACACACCATCAACTTGATCCTTAATATCATATGCGCCCAACATCCATTTAAAGCTTGATGCATCGACCAGCTGTGGTTTGGATGGGGGCAGCCCCCTCCCCATATGACTTTGCTGCAACATTGAGGGTAGAGTGGATTATGATTAAGAGCGGAGTTTAGTCCTAAATTACGAGTTAATTATTTTAAGCTGGTGTTAAGTTTAATTAAACCATTGTTTTATATAACTGTGCTTATGCCCCATTAAACCATGCTTATCGAATGATAATCTAGAATTAGAATTAATTTCAACTCCTAGATTAAAATGGCGGCATATTTGGAGGCACCCCCATTTTTGGCGGGCTTGCTATTTTGGCGGGGTTATCTGGAGTCTTCTCCAGATTTGGAGGAGGATTCTGGGGAAAAATTAAATTGGCCATATCTTGAGCAATTTTTGACCAATTTTGGCTCAAGAAGAGTCATTCCTAGTAGATTGGCATGCTCTGAACACATTGGAACAGGTTGCAGCCGTAGAGGAGCAATTATACAGGCGTTTTTGTTACTTTGAAGAAAATTGAAGCCGAGGGCCACCAGGAAGGAAGGCCATGCCTAGATCATCTAAAGGCCAAATGGAGTGGATGAATAGATATTTCTGATAGATTTCGACATTATGAACTCATTGGAGTATGTTTCAGGAGCATTTGATACATGTAAACAACAATTTTTGCACTATTGAGATAATACAGAGGCCCAAGCCATGGAAGATGGACCAAGGAGATGTAGCCCAAGGGGGGTGAACTCCTTCATCAAAACATTGTGTTGATGGATAAATTGTGATGGTTTGTTGTTATTTATGTTGCTGTTGTTCAAAATTTGATTTTCATACTTTATGCTCCTTAATTCACTCATAAAAACTCATTTAATTTACCTCTTGACACACATAAGCAACAAGGAAAATTATGTACATCAAGCATAAGATCAATAAATAAATTTTAAATCTGAAAATGAAATTAGCACAACAAAACTAACATTCATAATCAGATCACGGTTCTTCATGGTCTTCTTGTTCAAGTCCCTATAGTCTATGCATATCTGTAGTGTGCCATCCTTCTTCTTCACCAAAACCACTGAAGAAGTGAATGGACTTGTGCTGGACCTGATGTGCCCTAATGTTAAGAACTCATGAATAGTTCTCTCAATCTCATCCCTATAGGCTTTGGGATGCCTGTAGGGGGTGGTGATCACGGCCTGAGTGCCAGAATCCACCTCAATAGTGTGCTCAAACCCCCGATCCGGTGGTTGTCCTGGTGGAATGTCCCCAAAAACCGTAGAGTAACGGTCTAGGAGAACCTGCACATCTAGGTGCGTAGGCTAGCCCAAGACACCTACATCTGAAATAATCAACTCCATAGACCACTCTATGTCTCCCTTATGGAATGTTGCCTCCATCCTATGCGCAAAAACTGTCTAAGGCAGGTACGTGTGCATGCCCCTGAGCATCACTGTCTTCCCACTCTCCTTTCCACAAACTCCATCTCCAATGTCTGCCAATCAATGGTGATCTTCCCAAGGGTGATGAGCCATTGGACTCCCAACACTAAGTTGGTGTCTAGAATATCAACCACAAAGAAGTGATCAGTCATGGTGTATGTCCCCATGGTTACTGACAATGCCGGGGCATAATGCATGCACTGAAAGGTCCTAGCTCCTGGAACCAACATAGAAAACCCATCAAAGCCCTCTATCTATATGCCTCTCCTCTTCACCAACTGGGCATCAATGAATTTGTGCATAGCCTCGTTGTCTACGAGTACTGAGACACAGTTCCCCTGAACTATCGCCCAGACCCTCAATGTTAGGTACTTGGGCACTCCCCACAAAGATGCAAGGACCCCTTCAGTAGGTGCAAACGATGATTCTGCTGCTGCTGGAGGAGGTGGTGGTGGAGGATCCTCTCTTGGTGCTCTGGTGCCAGCATCTCCTCCCATCTCATGACATGTCTCCTCTTCTCCCTCACTGTCGAAGAAGACCTCGATGTAATGTGCCTTCCCTCCGGCACACCTGTGACCCGGTGCCCATTGAAACTAACAGGTGAAGCAGAGCTTCCTTTGTCTAAAATCCCTTCGGTTATCATCATCCAAAGGCCCTCGACCCTGGTTCCCTTTCTGGGGTGGGCTCTCACATCCCTCCCTCTATGCTGGAATGCTGGTCTATTGGGCATGGGAGCCCTCGTCCTCAGCAAAGCATCCTGCAAGTATCTAGTTCTTCCCACTGTGTCCTGCAACATAGTGGGCCGAGTAGACCTCATTAGCCCACGCAAAGGTTTTGCTAGACCGTCAATGTACATGTAGATCCTCCTAGGCATAGACAATTCTGAAACCATCACTGAAAGTCTCAAGAACTCAGAGATGTATGTCTCCGGGTTCCCTCTCTGCTTGAGCTTGGTTAGCTCAACAAAATGCTTCTCCGGATCTTTTCGATCAAACCTCTCTATTAGTCTCCAGGTGAACTCATCATACACTGTCACTCCTAAGTGACCTAATGTAGCCATATCGTGGAACCACCACCTTGATGACCTCTACCTCCGCCATATGATTTGGATGGAAATAAATGTCTAGCTTCTCCACCCAAGCTTTGGCTGAACATTTCAATGACCCATCAAAAGTTGGCAGGAAAAGCCTGCCCACAGTACGTTGCAGGGTATTGCCCTGCGTGTACCCTCCTCCTTTGGTCTAGCCTCTGGGTTTGTTGTTTTTTTTTTTCGCTGGAAAAACTTATTGGAGGTGAGAGAACCTCCAAACTTCAGCGCATAAGACTGATACTCGATAAAGTATTCTCCATAGTGAGCCACCTTCGGCTCTTGTGGTCCTCCTGTTCCTGCTCCCAAAGCCGGGAACGTGGGCATTGTAGAACGAGGTGGAGTGCGTGGCACCACCTGATGTGTGGCGTTAGGTTCAGGTGGGTGATGGGAAGTGCCGGATCCTTATCCAATCTGAAATTCTCCTGGAATCCCCTTCTTCTTTTTATCTTTGGCAATCTTCTACTCCATCTCCTGTATCCTCTTAGTGAGCTCCTGCATTGACTTTAGAAGGAGTTGAGAAAACTCCTTTCGATCATCTCTTTCCCCCGCCATGGGTGCCCTTCCTCTCTCCTCTTCCACCAGAATGTTGTCTACCCAGTTTGGTGTAATCTCAAGCCTCCTTTCTGTGCTCCTATACTTTTGTCGTTCATAAGTGATGTTCTTCCTATCCTTTGGTGTCATAAACCGCATGCTCCACAGTCTCATACAAGTCTATGAGCTCTGATACCACTGCAATATCCCAAATTGGGAACAAACAATAATACAAAGCACACAAGACTAAAAACTACAAAAAAAATAGGAAATGCGAATAAAACACCATGAAAGAAGCCAAAAACATCTGAGTGATTTTATTATTCTTCTGTTGGGTAAAAGTACAATAAGGTGCTTAGAAATATGTCACTTGGGCCTGCACAATTCTGGCCGAAATATCCCTCAAACCCGGATAGAAAACACTACTGATCTGTTGCTCTGCGTGGCTCCTCCTCTGCGCTGCCAGAGTTAGAACTGCTCCTGCTGGCTGGAAATGAACTGCTGGTTGGGCCTACTCCAATGCTCATAAAATTTTGGGATTAAAACCCCGGGCTCTACTCACGAGACCCACAAAAACCCATGAAGGGTTTCCAAAAATCTTGACCCTAGAAATTTTTCCCCTTGGGCTTGGCGCACTGCTTTGCTAGGTAATCTGGTTCTCTAGCTGAAATGCTAGAAATTACTACTGAAAATCTGCCCCAAATCGCTGGTAGGAGATGGCTAACTTCCCCTTCAAAACTCCAAACTGAATTCTACTCTCTCCCAATCTCCCAACACTTCTCGTCAGCTGGAATGCGTACTCCCTACGGTGCCTCCATGGCCTCTACATTGTCCTAGAGGGACTGCATATGCCTGAATGTGGTCCTGTAAATCTCCTCTCAAAATCATATGGAACTCCTCTCCTGAGCGGGCACTCGAAGTCCCCCGAGGTAGAAGTTGAGATCTTCGCTCGGAAATCTCTGTGCTAAATAGCACTTGCAAACTCGACTAAACAACTCAAGCGTGCTACAGTCTATCAGACAAAAAATCAATGATTGAATGCTTGAGGAATGAGTTTCTCTCACCCTCTTTTATCCAAGTTGAGCCTCCAACGTTCCCTTGGACCCACCTGGGATACACTGCCCCACTGCCCGCCTATCCCTACGCTGCCACTGCGTTGTCTACTGCGCGGCCTCTCCCACGATGCCACTAGGACGCTGTCTCATTCGGGTGGCTGGCCTCATGGGCCCCACGTCAACCTCAATATTTGCCTAAGTGAATTTAGGAAAGTGAATTAGCTGCATGGTTTATTTATGGGTTCCCCTTACCCAATTTATTTTCTGCTGAACATTAGAAAAGACAAAAATTAACAAAATTAATATTCCAATTAGCTGACTGCTAATTTGGAATATTATTGTTTGGCTTTTTCCCGCGTGCTAAATTTGTATGTCCCGACCATCTTATAGAGATTTTTTGGTACATTTCCTGTTGTAAGTGGCCAAATTATGTTTTTTCTTGTCTTTTCAATTGCATCAACCTTCGGGGCATTTTTCTAGGCCCGACCCAAGGAGTGGATTAGGGGAGGGGGAGGCTAACCCTATATGGACACAAATGGGAAACATGATGAATGGTGTTAAAATGAGCAGAAGGTAGTGTTGTATATGGTGTCGGGAAGCGAGACCATGTAACCAAAATCAGGATTTCCCACATAGTGCCAACCCTAAAGCTAGTGGCTAGTAAAGGAGATTCCATGTGACTAGGATACAAGGCTAAACACCAAATCAGGAAAAAGAGAAAAGAGCACAAACCTAGCCCAATCTTTCCATCGAATGCCCCCACCAATCCATGCCCAAAAGTTTGCATGATATGTAAGGAAAATTATTCAACTATACAATTTAAGAGCCATACCTTTGAGGTCAGGAGACCCACCTTCAAACATACGATCATAACAGATGGGTAAGGGACCACATTGTTGGCTCAGCTGGCGGAGATAATGGAACATCGAATTATTTGGGGGCTGCAAGGGGATGTTAGCTACCAGCTAAGGACCATATAGGTGAAAATGTTTCTCTTGTACATACTACCCACTAGTGGTGGGTAACATCTGGCTCCAACTGTGACATAAGCTCTCAGAAAAGTGCGCAAAGCTACTTGAGTGGGAGGTCATGAGAACACCAACAAGCTCTTGGTATTGAAGACCTGTTACCTACACATATCAAAGACCAAGCAGACTGGGCAAGATGATTTTGTGGTGTCTTATGATCACCCATGCTTAGTATCAGACCATAAAATCAACAAGAAAGTGAAATCATTTTCCATGAAAATTTAATCTAAATGTAGCTAATCTATCATGATAATATCATATGATGTTAGTTCTAATGATAAAATAAACATGCAATGCATCCTACCCTAACATGCATGGCCACATTTCAAAATGGTAATTGTAATAAAAAAAGGCAATGCAACTAGCATATCATCGAGCCAATGAGGAATGATTGCCCTTTTAATGAACCTTGTGATAATGAAAAGAAGGGATAAAGCTACGAGGGTGGGAGGTGGGTGAATGAAATGATAAGGTGATAAGGACCTTAGGTGAGGAGGGGAAAGAGGAATGGAATGTGCACTTTTCCCATAACCAGAAGATGGATATGTCAACAATCAAGCTGATAAATTTTCGATGAATCGCAACTTCAGGCCTATCATATTCATGATCCGTCTTCATGGCGCTATGCTTCATGGTTGTTAAGATTATGATGGGAAGGAAGAAGGTGGCAGGAGGGACTAGACTCTAACATGGTGGTCTCCTAAAAAATCAGGCTCTGAAGAGGAGGAAGGATTAATATCATTGACAGTTGCATGAATAGGGGTGATGAAAGGATCAATTGATGAGTTAGACACCCTCGAGGGTCATAGGGAAAAATAGGGGCCCAAGTGGCATTGTCTGTATCATAGACAAGGATTCTATTGCAAGAATGACCCCTGACTCCCACATTTCCCTTTTAATATAAGAATGGTCACAAATATCTGAAGGGGTAATGGTGGAATCCCTTTCAAGGGCTTTACTATATGCAATGAGAAGGGGACAATCCTTAGGCATCAAGAGGATACAAGTAGCTTTGTATTTCAAGGTAAATTTGTCATTCATATTGTTGTCAAGATCCCCTTCACAATTTTTTGATTCTTGTTGACTATTTGGAATGGGACCCACTTGAATCTCTAGAAAGGGGGCTTCTTGACTCTCTTCTTCTTTATTTATCTCATTCATGGGCTCCTCAAGGTTCAAATGAGCTCGACTCTCTTTGCTCTCTCGATTACCTTGATTGGTCCATTTCTTCATGAAGACATCCTCAAATTGATCAAAATATTCAATACTTCTTGGAGGGAGGTTGGCAAACCTTTCCCTAGCCTCACCCTCAAGTGAAAATGCAAAGAGAATCATAAAGATATCATCGTCAACTTGATTAGGCATCCACAAGGTACATTCCCACATAAAGTAGACCATATATTTCTTGGCATCAACATTATTTCCATAAAACTTGGGCAACCATTCATAATGCTTAGCATTTAATAGGTGAGGAGCAATGGGAGAGGCCCTTAAGTTCAGTGCTTTAAATGAATTCAGGCATTGAGTGACATCGTCAAGCACTTTTAGTTTGAGCTTCTCGTGCTTTAGGAAGTGGTCATCTATGTGGATAAAGAAGGGGTAACTTTTAGGCTTGCGTGATTTTTCAAGCCAACCCCCAAATTTTGTCCCAATAGAGATGAGTAAGTTATAAATATGAACATCTTCATGAACAATGTTGGGCTTTGATAAATATGCCTTGAAATTATCCACATGGTCAACTGTTGAAGATGGGTCATCATCAAACCTAGGAAAGGGTTCCCAATGATTAAAATTAATGGAATTTGGGTATCCTAGAACCCATTTAATATCCCATGCTAGGTGATTTGTTTTCCAATCCCCCATGGTGTTGAATATTATATGGAGATCATATGTGGAGTCGCCAGGGTGATTGAAATTTCTTTTACAAATTCTTGCTTCACCCTACAAGCATTGACTTTGAAGTTCAATGGGGAACTAGGGCTTTGTTCCTCCAACGGAGTCGCCAATAATGATATGTAAATATGTCTTATTGTGAACACACGTCTCGTTTCCCCGACAATGACACCAAAATGTTATCGCTCAAACTAGCATGGGATCCTAGATAGAACTACTAGGTGAAGGGAAACAATGGAGCGATAGCCCATTATCACCTTAGCTAAGGCTCCCTGCTCTTTACAGACTTTCACCGTTGGGAGGAGACTTGGTATAAGAGGAATCACAAGGAAGGATGAATCTATGAAAGGATAAGAAGTTATTCCTAAGGCCTATTCACAAGAGAGGCTAAATTAGGTAGCTTTCTTACTTCAAAAACAAGGTGGTGGGCTCTCTAGGAAGCGTTAATGGGATTCTCGGGGCTAGGGTTTAGGAATATATTTTGTCAATATGATTCCTAGATCGGAGAATCCTTATGGAGAACTGGACTTTATGTGATGTGATCTTTGTTAAATTAGAGTTATAAAGTTAAGGGACCACAAAAGACCAAGTGGACCCAAAATTAGGTCAAGGGTATGGAGTTTATCAACCAAGGAGCTTGACCTGATTAGGGAGGGGGAGAGGATCAAAGTACAAGCTTTATTTTGAGGATTGAAAGTAATGATCTAAATGAGGACACTAGCCAAGGGGAACCTAGGGAAAGAAATGGTGCTAGAGCTAGGTCTTGCTATATCTTCGGATCCCACTATCGAAATTGCTTCAAATTTGGAGGACCTATGGAGGAAACCCTAGTTGAAAACACCAAAAATCGAGGTGTTTTGATGGTTGCAATGAGATTTATTTGATGCCCTAGATGACCTATGGTGGCTAGGCCTAGATAGAGAGAGAGAGGAGGCAAGAAAAATAAGTGTTTTAGGTGACCACCAATGGATATATTAGTGCCTTGCCTTCGAGAGAGATGGATTCAAGATGAAAGTGTGATTTGGAGATACTATACCCAATCAAGGAAACCTCTAGACAACCTCGCATGGCAATTAGGGCATGAGATTAGCTGCCCTAAGATTTTATACTTTGATATGCAATAATTGATTATTTATCAAGGTAATTTCAACAAATATAACCTCTAGGAACATTCACCCATTCATACATGACACATTGAAGGATGCAACGCTTCAAAAGACCAAAATTTCCACAATTTCACATAGAATAGTAGTAAATGTCAGACCTATATAGCGAAAATCCCAGCAACGTTTATGTGAAAAAGTAAATAACAAGAATAAACTTGAAAAATATCACTTATAGATACAAATGAGTATATCCAATCATGATATTATGCCAATAATGAAGCTCAAATACCAACAAGATAGAATCCAAACATCAAAATTCTTCCACGAAACCAAATTCGTCCTCTAAAAGGGAATGCAAAATTCTTCAAGTAGCTACTAAACCCAAATCCAAGTGATGACGAGATAAATGGATCACCTCTGATCTATTTATACACTCTCTAATGATTTTCATTTTCCTAATTGGCCTAATTACATACATCAAAATTCATTCATGAAACCAAACTCATGCTCTAAAAGGGAATGTGAACTTCTTCAAGTAGCTACTAAATCCAAATCTAAGTGATGATGAGATAAATGAATCACCTCTCATCTATTTATACAATCTATAATGAGTTTGATTTGCCTAATTGGCCTAATTAAGCCCCAAATAATAAAATAATGTGCAATAATAACATCCCTTGGTGACAAACCCACCAAGATAGCTCAGTAACATAAGAATAAGTCTCTCAAGAGGGCAGAATGATCATTAAAATGAGTTGTTAGGCCTTTGAGGAGGCCCAATGAAATCCAAAGTGTGCCATGGAGAAAAAATGGACTCCAAACATAGTGGACAAGGGGTTGGCTCGTTTTTCAATCAAGTCAGTGTGGTGCTCCCAAGTGGGTATGGCAACACAATGACATCCTCATGAGTCTCCAAATGGATCGATAATGCTTGTAAACCATCTGTAAGGGCTAGGATGATGACACAAGCCCTCCCTTTGTCTCCTACAGTGAGACACATCCTCATGTGAACCCTAGAACATCTACCAAGTGTATGCTGCGAGTGCGGAGCCGACTAGGGATGGTGAACCAGTTGCATCATCCTCATCCAAAAGGCGGAACACGAGAAATCAATGAGTGGTGTTGGGGGTTCATGAAGTAATCTATGTTATGGTGGAGAGTCATGGTGAAGGCCCATGGGCCATGAATCTCAATGTTCACTCTACAAGTGCCAATGTGGCCCTCTAGAGGGCTAGGACCCCGTATAGGGAGACCAAGCCCCAAATGGAGACCCACCTACAATCCTACATAAGATCCACTGCGTCCCCTTGCCCTACAACACAAAAAATCATTTGGATAATTAAGTAAAAGAGCTTACAAAACATGGAATCAATGGGGCACTTCATGGTGGCATGCCCTTTCATAGTTGGCTATGGCATGTACAAGTGTCTTGAAGCTCAATTAGGGGGTTAACTAAGGACCCTATTAGGTGGTTTCAACCTGTAAAGGGGGTGACATGTCCATGGTACATCCATCAGGTGGAAGGTGAACTAGTGATGGAACAGAGTGGGGTTAAAGGGAAGGATCCAACCCACATGGACAAGGGTAGCTATAATGAGGGAAGGCCCACACTTCGGTATATGTGTGAAAATTCCAAGTTTGAAATCTTACTGCAACCAACTGAAGTTACTTCTATGACTTGTTATTAAAATGAAAAAGTTATTTACAGTGTTCTACTAAAAATACTAAAGAAATTACTACTGCAACTGTTGGAGCGGGGCTCCCTAAGCTGTGAATTTTGTATATTTTTGGCGAATTTTGTATATTTTTGTATTAATTAGTCTAACGCATGAGTTTTGGGGTGGGTCAAAGCCCCGAACGCATTGTAATGAGTCAAAGGGTAGACCTAGAGTCCGCAAACCACGGTTTGCGGACCACAGGATAGCGTAGGCTATATCGATATAAATAGTTGAATAGTTTGAGTCTAGAGGTAGGCATGAATTAAGACTGATGCTACGTGCGAATTTTTACATCTGCTTGGGGTTGTTTTGGGTAAGGACTCCTGTTGGTTGTGTCCGCGGAGATCCTCAATCCTGCTGTGTGCGGACCCCGCTAGGCTGTGCAGGGGCTCGTTGTGGTTGTAAGTGGATCTGAATGTTAATGAATGCGAAGTATTGTTGAAGTATTTGTGTGTTATCTGGATCGATGATGTTTAGTGCTGGAGTGTATCTATGATGGTTATTTAGCTGTGAATATATTTGTGTTTTTGCATAAGTGTATCTGTAAATGCTCTGTGATGGTATCTGTTTAAGCTGCAAATACTTATGTGCTATCTGTTTATGCTGCGAATGTATCTATAGCTGTGTTTATGATATTATGTACTGGTAATTGCTGATACACACGTGGATGCGAAGGTATTGATTAGATCTACGACTGGTAATAGCTCTGTTATGGTTAATAACTGATTATACTAATAAAAGCCTACGAATAGACTTACTCTGTGCGAATCCGATAAGTTGCGAACACATATCTACCTCGACTTACCTATTCTCTCTCAGGGTGCGGAAACCTGACTCCGGCACCCTCCCATACTACTTCGAGTGAGACTTTGGCCTGCACAAGATGGTCATTATCGAAAGGGCCAATAGTATAGAGGTTTGTTAGCAAACCTTAACCTCCGAACTTGGGTCAGGACCCCTCAAGCCAACAACAACCTTCACTTAATTAATTTGAAAGTGTCGAAACAAGAAACTGAGCAAGAAATAAAAACATCACACATGACACCGTTATTTTTGGAAAAGTGTCCCCAGAAAAACCCAATGCAAGAAAACCGATCTTGTAGATCCGAGGGTTTTATTATTAAGCAATAGTTTTTTGTGAATACGTCTCTGAATGTCTCTCCAGACAATTCAATTACAGAGAATATCACTGATAGAAATATTAGTGAGGTTACCTCACACTATCACTGGAAATCCCAGCTGATCCAGCCACTGAATGAGATTCCTTAGACAAGCTCTGCGCTGCCTCTACGCAGTCCCAACATCAACTCTTCTGGGCACTACGTCACTCAGTTTGTGGATTGATTTGCTCCTAGAAACTTCGATCTCTACCTCTCGGTCTCACACCCCGACTTCCGACTTCTGAAATCGATTCTTCAGCAAAATATTCGGATTTCCTCTTTGCCCTCTGCGCAGCCTCTGCGTAGCCCTACGTGGCTCTACGTCAACCTCTTTGGATCTGCGCTGGAGCTGTTGGATCTCTGTATGCCCTT
Organism: Pinus albicaulis; assembly: GCA_034641835.2. Taxonomy (NCBI): domain Eukaryota; kingdom Viridiplantae; phylum Streptophyta; class Pinopsida; order Pinales; family Pinaceae; genus Pinus; species Pinus albicaulis. The sequence goes on along the minus strand of CM076569.1, from coordinate 411,979,297 downwards.
CTCTGCTAGTGATCCTCTGACCGAGAAATATTTCTCTTTGGAAACTGTCTCTACCCCTCAATTGCGTGAGAATATCTCGATCAAAGTTTTCCTCTGAGCATTGTTGTCTTCAGAAAATTCGATCTCTTGATCTCTCAGTGAATTTTTCCAAATGACCCGATAGCTTCTTTATAGTCTTTTCATTGAGACTTCAACTACCAAGATTAGATCTCCAATCAATGATTAAGATTACATTTTGACGTGATCTGTTTTTTCTAGAAGTTATATCCACAGTTTAGATTAATACCCATTAATTATTTTAATTTCCTAAGTCTAAACTTAGGGTCTCATTGAAAATAATTAATTTATCAAATAAAAATCTTTGGGTGGAATTCCCCAAACAATTTTTGGGTTATCTGGAATACATGTGTCTAATCCTCTCCACAAATTTTGAGACTTAGAGCACATTCGATGCTACCACAAATCAACACTCCCTCTTAGCGAGGAATGTGCTCTAGGAAATATGCCCTGTTGCACACTGCTTTGACTCTGAAGCATCTCCCTCTGCGTTGCTAATGTTTGACATACTGCCCACCAACCACTGCGTTGCTGCTACAACTGACTGTTGCCGTACCATGATCAACACTGCATCTGTACTGCAACTCGCTCTCAAATGCTGCATCTTTTGCTAGCACTGCCACGGCTAACTCTGCAGTGCAACTCAGTTGCTGAGAGAAGCAACTAAAAAACATCCATAAATCCGAACAAGTGTTCAGGATGCATCTTGATGTTGAAACTCTGATTGCTGCTAGTCCGACGTTGTCCCTCTGAAGCACTGCGTTGTTGCTGCTCTGCGCTGTGCCTTTCTGCACTGCTGCAACTCTACATTGCGGTGCTCAGATTCTAGCACTGCTAAATACTGCATCTGTCGTTTCAACAGTCCTTTGCACCAACCAAAACTCTTCCAGCCTACTACTATTGATCTTGGGCACCCGTAGCAAGGTCATGATCCAAGAGGTGGACTCCTCAAGGATCCTTCCCAATTGAAGTTCTTAAGAACTTACAGTTCAATGTCGCCCCAATTCCCTCCTGGAGATGCGTGGGCACTCATGGCATACTCATCTTCTTCTATCTTTGCAGATGCAGCCTTCGGATCATGCTTCTCGTCCTTTTCCTTTTTCTTCAAAGGACACTGTGTTGTGTAGTGACCGAGTTCACCACACCTGAAGCATTTTATCTTTGAGACGTCCTTCTTCCGTCTCCGCTGCTCCTGGTGCCCTTTGGATGCAAGGCCTACATTTTTCTCCTCCTCCTTTGCCTTTGACCCACTACTAATGTTTCTATCGATTTTGCTCTTGACTAGGTCCCTCCTTAGCTCTTCTTGCTGAAGAGCAGCCCACATCTCTTCCCAACTTAGCAAGGTTTCTCTGCCCAAGATGCTCTGGACAAAAACCTGCCATTCTTCTATGATTGTATTGAGGACCAACCTTACCATCACAGTAAGCTGAGGTGTGGATCCCATGGCTGCTAGTTGATCATGGATTTCCTGAAGCCTCGAGAGAAATAGATCTATGCGCTCCCCTTTCTGCATCTGCATCATCCTAAGTTTTTTCTCTAAGTACATCTTTCATTGTTCGGAAGAGCCTTCGTATAGCACTGCTAAGGCTTTCCACATCTGCCTACATGTGTCCTTGTTGGCTATGTCAGACACTATGTGATCTTTGACTCCATCAAGGAGTACCCTCTTCGCCTTCGCCATATCAGTCGTGTAATTCAGTGGATCTAGATCCATAGGGACAAGTACCATACTCGTCATGAAAAGCTTGAGATCTTATTCATCTAGAAGCCATGTGATTCGTGCCTTCCAGATTACATAGTTGGAGGCTCCCTCCAACCAGTCCTGATCTCGAAGCCCGTGAACGGCCATGGCCGTCAAGATAATATCGAATCTTCTCACTCTCCTCCTCTACGCAACGTTGGATTGGCTTACGCACTCCTTGCTGGAGATGGTAAATCAACCACCCATATCTATTGCCCAGATCTCGAAAAATAGAATTCCCCAGTTAGGAACTCGTTGAGGAAGAAAATTCCCTCATTGTGCTTATTTTCTTCCTTCTAACGTCTTTTTGCCCAGCAAAACAAATTCTTCCTGCAGAAAACTACGTCCCACCGGCACTTGCGCCGAGGCTTTGCGTTTCTCCCTCTGTGTTAGACGAACGAATCCATGAACCCATATAGACAGCTCAATGTCATGGTGACAAATTTCAGTGTAACACTCTGCCACGGCAAAATTTCAATCTGGAAGCCCTTCCTCTATGTGGACTCACTCAAAAAGAGACTTTCCTCAAAACATCAGCCCTCCTAGCTTGGACTGTACAATCCCTCTGGGGATTCGAACTGCTGCCTTTTGCAACTATTCGGCCTCCTGCTCAGCACTGGATCTTTTCTTCTTGTCTCACATGCAACGCTCTGATATCATGTGCAAATTCCAAGTTCGAAATCCTACTATAGCCAATTGAAGTTACTTCTCCTACTTGTTATTAAAATGAACAAGTTATTTACAGTGTTATACTGAAAATACTGAAGCAATTACTACTGCAGCCTTCACTTAATTAATTTAAATATGTTGAAACAAGAAACTGAGCAGGAAAGAAAAAAATCACATAGGACATCGTTGTTTTTGGACAAACGTACCTAAAAAACCCGATGCCGGGAAACTGGTTCAGTGGATCTGAGGGTTTTATTATTAAGCAGTAGTTATTTTTGAATACATCTTTGAATCTCTCTCCGGACAATTCAGTTATAGAGAATATCACTGACAGAAATATTAGTGAGGTTACCTCACATTATCACTGGAAATCCCCACTGATCCGACCGCTGAATGAGATGCTTATGACAGGCTCTTGTGCTGCCTCTACGCAATCCCAACGTCAACCCTTCTGGACACTGTGTCACTCAGTTTGTGGATCTATTTTCTCCCAGAAACTTCGATCTCTTCGTCCTAGTCTCACACCTCGGCTTCGGACTTCTGAATTCGATTCTTCAGCAAAATCTTTGGATTTCCTCTTTGCCCTCTATGCAGCCTCTGCGTAGCCCATCGTAGCTCTGCGTCAACCTCTCTGGCCCTGCATTGGCGCTGTTGGATCTCTCTCTGCCTTTCTCTGCTAATGATTCTCCGACCGAGAAAGATTTCTCTTCGGAAATTGTCTTTGCCCCTCAACTGCGTAAGAATATCTCGATCAAAGTTCCCTCTGAGCACTACTCACTTCAGAAAATTTGATCTCTTGATCTCTCGGAATATTTTTCCAAATGACCCTCAAGTATTCTTTATAGTCTTCTCGTTGAGACTTCAACAGTTGAGATTAGATCTCAAATCAACAGCTAAGATGACATTTTGGCTTGATATGCTTTTTCTAGAAGTTACACCCACAATTTAGATTAATACCCATTAATTATTTTAATTTCCTAAGTTTAGACTTAGGGTCTCATTAAAAATAATTAATTTATCAAATAAAATTGTCTCTGAGTGGGATTTCCCCAAACAATTTCTAGGTTATCTGGAATAGATGTGTCTAAGCCTCTCCACAAAGTTTGAGACTTATAGCACATCCTATGTTACCACAAATCAACAATATGAGTGTAAGAGGGAGCAAATCGTGGTACATGAGTTACCTCGACTTTTGTTTTTCCACCCTTCATATGTCTTTTCTCTTTTATTGATTTTTCTTCATAACTGCTCGGGGTTCTAGGGGATGAGAGCATGATTTGTAGTATATAACAGTGAACACCTCCTTAAGGTGGGGCAGTTCATTACCTACCAGGGGTTGGGACAATCATGGGTTCCTTAATCATGGAGGGGGCTCATCTAAAGCCCATAAGAATCAGGGTGATGGTCATGGTAACGGGTAGATCTCATGTTTGGCTTTTTCCCATGTACTAAATTTGTATGTCCCAACCATCTTTTGCATTTTGTGGTACATTTCCTGTTGTAAGTGGTCAAATTTTTCTTTTTCTTTTCTTTTCAGTTGCATCAATCTCCAAGGCGTCATTCCAGGCCCGACCCAAGGTGTGAACAAAGGGAGGGGGAGGCTAACCCTATGTGGACTCAGTGGACACGTGGATCTAGATGGGAAGCATGATGAATGGAGTTAACATGAGCAGAAGGGATCGATATATATATGGTGTCAGAAAGCAGGACCACAACCAAAATCATGATTTCCCATGTAGTGTCAACCCTAAAGCTAGTGACGAGTAAAGGAGATCCTTTGGGACTAGGATACAAGGCTAAACACCAAATTGGGAAAAGGAGACAAAAGCACAAACCTAGCCCACTCTTTCCGCTGAATCCCCCCACCAATACTTGCCCAAAAGTGTCCATGATAAATAAGGAAAATTACTCATCTATACCAATCAAGAACCATATCTTTTGGGTCAGAAGGCCCATCTTCAAACATACAAACATACAGACATAATAGATGGGCGAGGAACCACATGGCTGGCTCAAGTGGTGGAGATAATGGCACATCGAGCTATCTAGGGGCTGCAAGGGGATGTTGGCTACCTATTGAGGACCATCTAGGAGACAAAATTCCTCCTATACATAATACTACCCACAGGTGGTGGGTAATGTTGGACACCTAATCCTCTAAGGGTTATGTTGTTGAATGTGAACCATCACGAGGAGTCCAAGAGACCTTGGAAGATAAATTCAATGATCAATGTATTTATATTTGACATCTTTGTGAATAATGGAGTAATTCCTAATTATCATTTATATCTTGTTGCTCATTCCAACAACCATTCTATGAAAAGTCGGCTACCCTGCGGCTATGCCTACTTGCTTAGGATGGTAATATATCCTATTTATCATTCAGTGCAATATCGTCGAATTGACATTTAGTAATCATTAGTTTTCGCAATGAAAGGAAGGGAACTGACAATTTTTTCCAATTGGCACTTGGTGATTATTCACGTTCACAATTAGAACAAGGAAACTGCAAATTTTTCCACTCTCGCAGAGATGCTTTCACTACACCCATATGAGCACATCTTTACCATGTGTAAACATGCAAACTCATAAACCAGAAAATTCTCTTGTTTAAAGAGAATTTTCAAATCTCCAGTGAGATTTCTTTTATTTCATTTTATAAATGAAAAGCTTTTTTCCCACATATAACACAGAAGAAATACTCTAATCTATGCAATCCTGTGGCTGGCTATAACCACATAAAAATATGTACTAGTCTCTTTAAGATGAATGCTTAATATACTTGTCATATAACTAACAGTTCTGTCAGTTCTGTTGATACGGAAATATATTCTACATTCGTGGATAGCTAATGGTATCTTACCTTACTGAAAGTCTAAATATATTTCTCCTGACTTGTTGCAAGTTGGAATGTAGGAAATGGTGTGAGCTTTAAAACGCTATCTAAAACTCTTGTACTTCCAGTGTGTTATCTATGTCTAATCTTAGTTGTCTATTTCTTTGCAAGTCGTAAGAACATACTCATTTTGTTGTGAGTTAATTAAAGTTCAAGTTGAGAAAAAATTGCAAGATGGTGTTGAAGAAGAATACTAAAGAATGATTATATAAAAAAATCGAAAGCCATCTCAAAATGTAAGATTTATTTTTTGAAAACACTGAAAATTGAATTTCTTGATGAAGTTTGGATAAGGTTGTTGTTACTGGGTTTAGCTGTATATATATGTATTAATATATAATTTTAGAGAAAATAAAATCTATTATAATAATATTTATTGATATTTTAATATATAATATAAAGTATATAATAATAATTAATTTATAATATGAAAAACAAAGAATTATAAACAATTGTTGGGTAATTTTAGATGGTGGCTTGCAAGTCATGATAGCATGATCTATCGTAGCCAATAAAGCAATGACTTAAGTTGTGATTTTGAGACTATGTTTAGCAACAAGTTGCAAACCATTGCCACAAGTATGAAGTTACCAATCTACCAATCACTTAGAGTAGCAAATGAGATGAGGCTTAAGGGTTGGAACCTGTCAATTAATGCAATGGAGAGGACATGGAGAGAACACACATATGTTGACCACTAAATTCTATTTGGAACCCATAGTGACATGTAGAAGACTCAAGTTCATACTCATGACAACACGAAGAAGTAGACGGTGTCATCAAACCACAACTAAGTTTTTGTTGAACCAAAAAGAACTTCCAATTTTTCTTAGGGTTCACCAAACTTCAAATTTCAACCTTGTAGTTCAGTGAACCCTATAACTTTTCCTAATATAATCCCAATATAGGGTATTTTATTGTAAAGATCTATTGTAGCATCACATATATAATAACCACAATCCAAAAACCATCCACAAGGAAGGGACGATATTGAAATTGTTGTTGATGCTAGTACCAAAGTGACGTAGGATATAATCACATCAACTTAACAACTTTCACCTTAAAGCCTTTCTCACAAGCTATGATGTGTAATTCGTGGAAGAAACTTACAAACATATGAATGTTCACATCATGCTAGAATAGATGACCTTCTAGGCTATATGTATTATGTAGTTGCTCACATAACTTGAAGGTTTATATATGAGTTAATTTTTGTTTAGGAACATATTTTTAAACCTATAGAGTGGGTGACTATTTAATGAAAGACTATTTCACATGTCTGAAAAATATTAGAAAGAATTAAAATGCAAATGTGCTTGTCATTGAACAACATTACCAGCTTATTGAGAATTTTACTGAGTTCTTATTATTTTATAGGTCCCATCAAATCATGGTTTTCACGCTGATTTTGAAAAGTGGTGATGCAACATCACTTTTTCTCATTTGAAGGTTTAAATTTCAACATTTTTCAACCATGGCATTAAATATTTAATATCACAATTACAAAAGGAATGGACTCGTGAATCACAATTACAATTTTTAATTATTATTTTTATAATATTTTAAATTATATATATAAAATAATATTCAAAGGACTCGTGAATCATCTTTCTTAGGATCCAGGAGGAATCCTAATGTCGTGAATCATGCCCTGGATCTTAATGTCGTGAATCATTTTCATTAGGAGTCATTTTTAGAGGATAGAATATCGTGAATCATCTACCTTATGAGAAAAATTTTGGAGCATGGAATCTCATGAATCATGTGCCTCAGGTGAAATATGTAGCATTCTACCAATGTTGAATCATATGCATCAACAACAAAGGTTGAATATCGAGAATTAACAGAGGGCCAAAGGGATATAAACAAAAAAACTTGGAACACAAAGACCCAAGCTTGGAGGAAAAAAAACCTCTTGATAAATCCATCCTAGACCAGGGAAGTGTTGTAAAGCATCCTGAGAAACCAAAAACAGACATTCTATAACTAGAGAACCTTGTTGGATGACAACGAGTACCGGAGACAAAATAGGCTGGACAAAATGGAAAATGCAAATGCAGATGATAATTACTACCTTTGAATTCCCCTCGAGAAATTTTATAGACAAGAAACAATGAATAATATTCTTCTCTCTACTCTTCCAAACTTCTATGGAATGATTAGTGAAGACCTAGACACCTTCCTTTTTGAATTTGATGTTATGTGTTGGAGCTATGACGACACTTCATACACTCAGAAGTTGACATTGTTCCCTTCCACTTTGAAGGGAACCACATTAACATTAGAGAAATGTTGAGGTTTAAAATGAGACTCCCAAGGAATATTTTAAAATAATAGTGAAAATAATAAAATAAGATTAGATTACCTCATCAAATTTTGGAGGGAAAAAGAACTACTTTTTCAACTCATATTTTCAACTTCTCTCCCTGTAGTTTTACTCAAATTTAGAGCAGGAGCACTCATTGGATGTGAAATCAAAATTTTTCATGTATTTTTTGAAAGAATTGAAAATTTTGTATGTTATGATTCTACTACTACAAGAGATCAAGGACATCCAATTTATACTAAAATAGTAAGGAGTTGTGTGTTAAAATCCTTCATGGAAATCCAAGGATCCTCGCATTGTCAACATGGTAGGCAAGTTGCCAGAACCAATGTTGGGAAAAACCCATCCTACTAACTATGATGACATTGGGAATCCAACAATAACCATACAGATAGGGATAAAAAATATTTCAAACACATCGATTGACCTAGGTGCCAAAATAAATGTCATTATCAAAGAGACCCTAGAGCTTCTTGGACTTACTAACCTGATACCAACTCCCACCATGTTAGAACTAGTTGATTGATATAAAATAGAACTAGAAGGGATTATGAAATATGTTGTCATATTTGTGGACTGCTAGGAGTATCTGACTGAGTTCCTCATTTTGTAGCCTAAAACCCGCTTAGGAGGAAATCCACCGATCTTGGGTATACCATGGTTAGCCACCATTGACACATTTACATCAACCACATGACATTGACTTGATTTAAAACTTTCCCAAGCCTAAGAAACACCTAGATTCACAATTTTATCTAGCTTGAACCTATATGAATACTAAAGAAGTGAAGTCATGGTGGAAGGAACTGACCAAATTTCACCAGAAACCTGATAGTACTTACAAAACCACGTCCCTCATAACATTATATCAGTACTTGATAGTTATGTGTCATCGATTCTATAGAAAGAGTAATATTGAATCCTTACCTAAAGGATGGATCTACATGCTATATCTAATTGTTATAGAAGGGAATATATTCAACTGGTCTCATCTATTGTCTCTGTAGGTGCATATCAATTTAAACAGGGAGAAAAACACATTGCAAGGAAAGTAACAACAATTCTACATGTATGCCTACTTGCTAGATGAAATATGTGCTCGTAATGAATTCCCTGGCATGAAATGGAAATGGACACCTAAAACTTCCCTATCCACATTTATTACAATTTTTTGTCATAATGCAGCTATCGAGGAGTGTATGATAGACTTGTTGAGCACCTCTTCAAGGTCACATATCATATGATCTTTGAATAAGAGGCTGTGGAGTACTAAAGGTATGTTTTCATGATTATTTTGGTTTTTAGTAGAATTTGTAAACCTTTTTGCATCATGAATTTGGAAGATAATAAGGAGTTATAACAAAACATGTGAGAATTGATATGCAAGACTTAACCGCTGATAATGGTTATTTTCTATGCAGGAAAAGGAGAAAACAAGGAGTTGTCGTTCCAAAGGAAAGGACAAAGTCGAGATAACTGTTGTCCCTCCTGGTTGAGAACTGACAAACAAGGATAAGGCATCAAAGCAATCGGTTCGAAAAGAGGAGAAGACACCAGCCTTTGGCGCAAAAGAAAAGAAAAGATGAAGAATTAATAGCTTAGCGAATCCTCAGATCTTCTCGACCCCCGAGGACGCTTATCATCTTGTTACTAGATCTTCGTTACCTTTATATGTGGATGACACTGTTAGCTTGGGATAGATAGAATATAGACTTTTTATGTAATTGTCTGTTAAACATCAGCTCTGATTATTGAGTCTCGTTGAGAACTGGTTCATTGTATTTTTGTCCGATGCATTAATATAAGCTTGGTGATTATCTCATCTCTGCGTCTGGATTAACTTAAGGCGGTGTACCCTTGGAGGCTAAGGGCCCGGCCCCGGAGGACACTTGCTTCTGTATCACTACGATTTGATTTCCGCGTGGTTTGTTTATCGTTGTTATTTGGTAACCTGATATGATTTATAAGTTGATATTACATGCTCTGTTAAGATTAAATCATTGAGGTTTTTACAGATAGAATCGTGTATTGACTCTGCATTATGTTATTGATCCTTTCAGAGTTAATTGCATGTTATTAGTCTTAACCGAATATTCTTACTGTTCTGTTACAGAGCTTTTATACTGAAAATTCCTATCATAGATTCATTTGAAGTAGTGTTCTTCATGATTATTGGATTCAGAGATAATGCTGTTCTATTTGGGAGCACAGTCGTATCCCTGTTAATTAAGATTACTATTTCAACGTGTTGTGTGCGTATATGATTTACTAGAGCTGTTCCATAATTTGTCAATAGTTAATGCTGTTCCATTAGTGTGTTTTGCGTGATTTGCCTTAAGAGTGAAAGATTGTTATTTGATTGCGAAGAGTGCATTTGGGTTAATAGATTAAGTTTGGTTACGACTCGCGAGACTTAGTTGTTCGATTGCTGTTCCATTTTAGAATTGTCGTTCCATTCCAGATTTGTTGTTTAATTCTTTATTTGCTGTTCCATTTTGCTATCTTTCGTTCCATTTACTCGCATTTGTGTTTTGGTGTGAGAGACAATCTAAGGCTGTAGTGAGCTTCGGCATTCACTATCTAGCTCCCAGACCTGTGGTCTATGCTCTAATTTCCTTTCCATCAGTTTCCAAAGGGATGGGTTATCGCTGCCGAACCCTTGACTGATAAGCTGCCTAGTTTTCTGAATGTGTGATTTATTCGTTTGAAGTAACTTAGTTATAGACAAGCATCCGTTTACTCTTGTATTTTTAAACACTGTACTACTAGCATTACTCTGACAAGTGATAGCCTCAGACTGAGACACTCTTTGGAATAACAAAACGCTCCCGGATTGACATATTAATGTGAGGTAATTAGAGGTGAAAGAGACCCTTTTTATAGCTCTACATTTTGGCGTCGTTGCCGGGGAAAGAGTGTAGCCATTTGTCTTTTTCGGAGTAGTGTACGAACCTGCTAGGAAGGAGTTGGATCTTAAAAACAGAAGGTAAGAACCTACGTGCGGAGCATGTAAAATCCCTGCTCCACTATCCGCTTTCCTAACAGATTTGTTTTTGTTTTGTTTGAATAGAATTTGGTAGTTCATTTGAGTGCATGACTAAGCGGAAAAGACCAGAAAAGAATATCAAACCTCCATCCAAGCCTGAAAAATCTAAGGGGCCGGTGACCCTTGGCCGAACGACCTTCATAGACGAAATCTATAAGAAAACAGAATCTCAGCCATCAGTAGGCCCGAGGAAAAACATTCCTAAACAGCCTACTAGTTCCCTTCAGGCCGCAAGATCACCATCTGTAGCCTTTGCTGAGGTGCATAGTCAAACTGAAGAGCAGGACTTTCAAGAAATCGAAAATTCTACTCCGGAACTATTGCAGGAAGGGAATTCCAGCAACTTTTGTGAAGGAGAAGGAGAAACAGGGGAAACCAAGGAACCAAAATCTCCTATTGAAACAAATCAGCCATTAGATAGCCCAGATAAGGGGAGTGCTGCGAAAATCATTGTTGAAGGAATCCAATCTCCTCAGGCATCTGGCATTCTCATTATTCCAGATAAGGGAAGTGCTATTAAGACTATCCCTGTCAAAACCATTCCCTCTCAACCTAGGAATACCCTCCTAGATATCCCAGAAGGTTATTGGCATATATTCGATCCCATGGCTCAGAACCAACCAAATGCTCAAACCTCTACATTACAATATCCTATAGTGGATTCTGCAGCAAATGCACCCATGAAAGCTATCCCTCTTCAGCATATCCCTACATTTCACGGTCTCACATCAGAAGATCCGAATGCATTTTTATTCGAATTCGATGTGCTATGCAGGGGGTATGATTACACCACCGATCCCCAGAAATTGAAATTATTCCCCTCTACATTAAAAGGGGCTGCTTTAAGATGGTTTATGGGATTAGGTGGCGGGGTTATCAACAATTGGGATCAAATGAAAGAATCCTTCTTAAAAAAATATCAGGATTATTGTAGGTCTACAGAATTAAAAGACGAAATATTCCAAATGACAGCCAGACCGAATGAAACATTGGAGGAGTATGTGGAACGTTTTCAGTACAATCTACAAAAATCTCCTTATGCATCGCTACCTTTACCTGATAATGTGTTAAAAACTGCATTAATAAGGGGCATGAAGGAACAATGGATTGAAACATTAAACATCATGGGAAAAGGGGATATTTATCAAGAGAATTTTGTTGACATCATTGATTTATGTATCAGGAGTTCGAGAGGCAGCACAAGAATAAAACCGACAGAATATGATCGGTTTGCAAGAGATAACAAAGTATCAACAGAAGGAGTAACACGTGCAAAAATTGGAAATTTATTAGAAAATTTCAAAACTGATATTCTGGGGACACTAACTACACAACTTGATATTGTGCAGGCTAAACAGAAGTAGATGGAGGCAGAACAGAATTTGGCGATCTTCTGCCCCCGATGCAGAAAAAAACATAGCCACAAGGAATGTCCACTGGATAAAGTCCAAACGTGCGCCATCTGTACAAAAGATCACCTTACGGAGAGTTGCCCCTCACTTCCTGGATTGAAAGCGGTATATAAGGAAGCAGAAGAAGAACCAGAATCGGTGAACTCGATCAACCAGCGTCGCCAGTGGCAGCCGAAACAATCTGGTATGTTTCCGGACTCAACCTCTTTTTTTCAACCCCCACAGTATAATGCTCAACAATATGGTATGTGGCAAAATCAATCTCAACCCCCATTTTCAAACTGGTCACCACAATCGTTTCCTTCTTCAAATCCTTGGCTGAATCAAACAAGCCAATCTGGTTGGCCGAATTTCCCTTACACTCCACCATATTGGCAAAATGGCCCATATCCCTCACAATGGACTCCCCCTACTTCACAAAGTTCACCCTGGCAGACAAGCTGGCAAAGACCGATGTACCAGCCAGCGGGAACTATTCCGCTCCCTCAACCTACTCTGCCAGCGTTACAACAAAATCCCCAGTCTAACCCGAGACCGCAACTCCCAGCCCAACCCGATCCCAATCCAAATAACAGACAGGTCCAATCTATCCAAATCATAGAATCACCAGAAATAGGACCCGACCTGAGGGAGTGCAATGATCTTCAGTTAAGATCCGGACGCATAATTGAAACTGAGGGAGATAAAACAGTTCATATTGAAGATCAGTTACCAAGAGAACATCAGTTGCAACAAGAGGATGTAAATAAGCAGCAGACTCATAATCAAGCAACCACATCCTCTCCTCCGTTCCCAGAACGATTAGTCATACTTCGACCCATACAATATCCTGACTTTGACATTCTGGGAGAATTACAAAATCTGTACATAAAAATTCCATTCCTCCAAGCCATTCAAGACATTCCTATATATGCAAAAACTATCAAAGAGTTGTGCATAAAGAAACCAAGGAGGAATATAACAGATAATCCAAGAGTCCAAGTAGTCGGTACTTTATCTGACCTATTATCTGGGAGAGAAACACCCATTAAATATGAAGACCCAGGGAATCCAATTATAACTGTTCAAATTTATGGTCAGACCTTGTCTAATGCCTTAGTTGATCTAGGAGCTGCAATTAATATTTTAACAACCACTACTTGCCAAAAGCTCGGCATTACATCAGTAGAACCCACCTCTACTTTGTTAGAATTGGTTGACCGATCTGTGGTTAGACCAGAGGGTATTCTACAAGATGTCATGGTCTCTGTTGATTCCTGGGAGTATCCAACCGATTTCCTGATAATTAATCCAAAAACCCGACTTGATGGACACCCGCTAATTTTAGGTAGACCTTGGCTTGCCACTGCCGATGCCTACATTGGCTGTCGGCAGGGAAATATGACCATAACCAGAGGACCGAACAGCAAGAATTTAGTTCTATATCCTCCAGCGCAGCCAAGTGTCACAATAATCAAAACTAATAAGCACCCTGTATCATACCTTACTGATAACATCAAATCTCCATTAACTATACAAGAGGCACTTGATTTTAAAGACCAAACAGAAGATGATGCCATTAATAATTTCATTAGTCAAACTGAACCTCGCACACAGTGTCACATGATAGAAGCAGCATTTGATAATGAATTAGAGGAAGATCCTCTGAAAGATACGCATGACCAAACGATACCTGTTACTTCTGTTGCAAATAGTAAAACCGTGGAAATTGCACCGGGAAAAACTTTAAACATCAATGCTAATCTCACACCTGAACAAGAAACTAAGCTCATCCATCTGTTAACGAAATATCAAGAAGCATTTGCATGGGATTACCCTGATATGAAAGGAATCGACCCCCAGTTATGTACACACCACATTTATATAGAAAAAGATGCCAGACCTGTTCGTCAGCCGCAAAGGAGACTTAATCCTCATCTAAAGGATGTGGTAAAAGCTGAACTTCAGAAACTTTTAGATGTCAATTTTATCTATCCTATTTCTGATGGTAAATGGGTCTCTCCGCTTGTGGTGGTACCAAAAAAGAATGGAAAATGGAGAATCTGTGTGGATTATAGGGAACTAAATAAGGCAACACAGAAAGATCATTTTCCTCTCCCATTCATAGATCAAGTATTAGATACTTTAGCAGGGAAGAAATTATTTTCTTTCCTGGATGGCTTCAGTGGATATAATCAGATTCAGATTGCCCCTGAAGACCAGGATAAAACTAATTTTACTTGTCCCTGGGGAACATTTGCCTATCGAGTTCTACCTTTTGGCCTATGTAATGCTCCTGCCACATTTCAAAGGGCTATCCTTAGCATTTTTGCAGATTTAATAAATGATGGACTTGAAGTTTACATGGATGACTTTACACCATATGGAGATGATTTTGATCCAACTCTAGACACCCTAGAAAAAGTCCTACAACGCTGCATTGTTACCAGGCTTTGCTTAAGCCACGAAAAATGTTTCATGATGATGACTGAAGGACTTATCCTAGGACATTATGTTTCAGCAGCCGGCATTCAGGTAGACCCGGCCAAAATCCAAATACTTTTTCTCATTCCCACTCCTACTACTCAAACAGAGGTATGTAGCTTTCTTGGATTTTCTGGTTATTATAGACGATTTATAGAACATTATTTGCACATTGCTGCTCCTTTATATGCACTAACTGGTAACGTTGATTTTCTTTGGACAGAAAAATGTGACCGTGCTTTCGAGGATTTAAAGAAGCTCGTATCCACAGCCCCAGTCCTTCGAAGACCAAATTGGGACCTACCGTTCCAAATATCATCTGATGCCTCAGATACAGCCATTGGCGCAGTCCTTGGGCAGGAAGAGGATAAAAAACCATATGCTATCTATTACATCAGCAAAAATTTATCCCCTGCTGAATTAAATTACACTGTTACTGAAAAATAATTCCTAGCTGTAATACATGCTGTCAATAAGTTTAGACATTATATTACATGCTATCCTGTTATCTTGTATACAGACCATTCTGCCATAAAATATTTAGCAAATAAGCCGGTCACAAATGCCAGAGTAACTAGATGGTTGATTTTATTGCAGGAATTCGATATCACAATCAAGGATCGGCCTGGCAAAGAAAACCCTGTAGCCGATTTTCTTTCGAGAATACCAAAATCAAGCGATGCAGCAGCAGTTGAAGATCAATTTCCGGATGAGCACCTATTTGCTGTTGCCGTTCAAACACCCTGGTATGCTGATGTTGCCAACTACCTCGCAGTAGGTAAACTACCAAAACATTTAACCCCTAATGAGCGCAAGAAGATTGTTCAGAAGAGTGCTCGATTCTCGTGGATTGGGGGCTATTTGTTTCACACAGGGGCAGACATGCATATCAGGCGATGTGTTCGAGAAGACGAAATCTTTGACATCCTAAAAGCCTGTCACGATGGACCGTGTGGTGGACACTTCACTGAGCGTAGAACTGGACACAAAGTATTGCAGACAGGATATTACTGGCCTACGATTTTCAAAGATGCAAAGAAATTTGTCCAAGCCTGTGACAGCTGCCAGCGAGCAGGACGACCTGGTCAAGCCGATGAGATGCCTCTGAAACCACAGTTAGTCATCGAACCATTCGAGCGATGGGCTCTTGATTTCTTTGGACCCATCAACCCCTCGTCAAATCAGAAAACATATATTTTGGTGGCAACAGAATATGTCACCAAATGGGTTGAGGCAGAAGCATTGCCAAGAGCCACAGAGGAATCTGTCATACAGTTCCTGTTCCATCTATTTGTACGTTATGGCCTTCCCAGGGAAATAATTACAGATGGAGGACCACAATTTGTTGGGCATAAATTAGCTGCAACACTCAACAATTATCACGTCCAGCATAAAATCACTACCCCATATCACCCACAGGCGAATGGGCAGGTAGAAAGTAGCAATAAGATAATAGAATCAATCCTAACAAAAACCATTGCGTCACATAGGCGTGATTGGGCTACCCGACTACCTGAAGCACTCTGGGCATATAGAACCACATGGAGGAGCACCACCGGTTACTCACCTTATCAATTAGTGTTTGGAAAACAACCCATTTTTCCCATAGAATTCGAAATCCAAACATTACGGACAGCACAGGAAGTTGGCCTAGATCTAAGTGAGGCACAAATCAATCGACTACAGCAGATCAATGAATTAGACGAAATTAGGCTCTCTGCACTACAAAATACAGCATTGATTCAACAGCAGCGAGCTAAATGGCATGATGCGCTCATCAAGAACAAAGTCTTCCATGAGGGAGACTGGGCTCTGTTATACGACTCTCGGTTTCAGGACTTCCCTGGAAAACTTCAGACTCGATGGTTGGGACCATACGAAATCCAGAAGGTGCATGACAACGGAAACCTTACTCTAATTACCATTGACGGTTCTGGATATGCATTCAAAGTAAATGGCCACCGAGTTCGTCTCTATCGCAAACCACTCACTCGGGAATCCTTCTTCCAGCAGCTACGCCGAGACACTGATATGGAGATTTTAGGAGAGGAAGAGAAATCTTCCTCACCTGTAATTCATTAAGGAATTCATTTCTTTTTACAATTTGTACATAAGTTCTTGTCTTTGAGTCGTTCTTGTACATATGTTTGAAGTAAATGTTTTCTTGTCATTTTTTGTTGTTCTTTTTCTTTCTCAAAGTTTCGATTTTTTCCGTTCTAAAAAAATGGCATTTGCGTGTTTTTTTATGCTGTTGGCTTTGCTTGTTTTGCTGTTCCTTTTCTAAAGGAACAGCATTCTGGATCTCTGCTGTTCCTTTTCCAAAGGAACGGCATTTTTGCGTCTTTTGCTGTTCCTTTTCGAAAGGCACAGCATTTTTGGTTACCACTGTTCCTTTTTTTCAAAGAAACAACATTCTTTTGTGGCTGCTTGTTCCTTTTTCAAAGGAACGACATTTTGAGTGTTTTTATAGTATTTTTATTTTTGCTGTTCCTTTTTCAAAGGAACAACATTTGCATTTTTTCAGTCTATCGTCCTTCGTTGTTTCTTTTTCAAAAGGAACACCACTAGCATACTTTTTCTCTTTTTGCTGATCTAAATTTAGGATGCTTCTTGCCCGTCTTCTTCCAAGTCTTTAAGATACAGCTATGTACTTGTGCAATGAATATAAAATCACAACATACCGAAATCCGCAAATCATAAATCGCTATAATTATAAGGCTCTGCATTAGTAAGAGGACAAAAGGAAGGACATACTTATTTCTTATCTTTTGTTGTCATTATTTTACTAATTTTGCCCTGATTGGTTATCTTTATCATGCTGATCCCTTTAACCCTCTTTGATTATTATTTAGGAATAAGAGCAAAGGGCTTATATCTTCCTATTGAGATGATAATACTTCTTCCACCATTCCTACTCTTAAGGAGTGTTGAACCACCCTTTGTGTATAAATAAGGAAAAGTACTCTATGAAAAAGAAAAAATATGTGAACATGATATGTGAGATGTCAAATGCAGGATAGGGGGTCTCATCAAGAGCCAGCCTACCATGATCATGAGGATAGAAGTGAAGTGGCAATCTCACTATGGCCACCACACCAGGGATATGGTCCAAAAGGTATATTAAATAATCGAACCTTGGAACAGGAGGTCTCATCACGAGCCGGCCTGCCCACTTTTCGCTCCTTCCTCGTGAATGGCATTATGGTTAACTGGTCACCAAGCCAGCATAATGGTCTATACTTTGACATAACAACATTCCTAAGTATACACAAAGGATCATGGTTCCAAGGGTGAAAAAACAACTCTGCCAAGGTTATGGACACCTGTCGGCAGCATAGCACTGTTAATGGTATTGAAGTCACCTTGGTTACACCAATGGGTAAGATACTAATACTCTTTTGTTTCTTATATCCTAGAAACTAATCATATATTATTTCCCGATTTATACATCGCATGAACATTTATCATCACCAATCATGGCAAAGGAAGTGACCATGACCACTTGAGATTTGGCAAGTACGATAGATGTCCTACCCACCAGCCTCATATCATAACACAACAGCCTCTTACGTAATACGCGATCAACTCTCCGCCTCGATTTCGGTAATTCGTTGTCCTTCTAAACATGGCATAATTCCATATGTTGTTCCTTTCTGACTCGGTTGCAGATCGGGTGCCGCTCCTTTATTTTCCGGCTGGGACAACCTATCACATTGCGGGGGGGGGGAGGTTAACCTCATTATTCCCTGAATTACGTGTCAGCTCACCATTCGGGAAAGATAGTGTACGACGGTATGGCATGGTTTAACGGCATGGCATTTCTATTTTTACACAAGTTGCTGTTCATAATCCATTTCCGTTGCATTGTTGCATACTCTGTGTTTTTTCTCGAAATCTTGCGATTATCACCCTCTCTGTGTTTCAAACAGCACAAGTAGTTGCTGTTCCATTGAGAATCCACAGTGAAACCATGGGAGGAAGGGCAATTCGAAGCGAACCTCAGAATTTGACAATCTCCGCTGCTGCCCGGGAGATCCTGGAAAGAGCAGGATGGTTGAATTATCTCAGTCGCCTGCAGGAGTCTAATGAAACAGTAGCGATGGAATTTTTGCAGAACCTGCAGGATGATCACTCCACAATAAGGGGGAAGTGGATAGCGGTCACCGACGATATAATTGCAGAAGTTTCGGGACTACCAGCCACCGGACCAGTATGGACATTAAAGAAGGAAAGATTACAGAAGATCATGGAAATTTTCCAGGACGAAGGCCAGAGCTTGACAATTAAGGGGAAAGGAGTTCTGCCAGCAACCCTAGGAGAACCCTGGACGAAGTTAGCAAGAGCAGTGCAGAGCTACATCACCTGCGAGGGGAGGAAAGA
The DNA here is from genome assembly GCA_034641835.2 of Pinus albicaulis. NCBI lineage: Eukaryota > Viridiplantae > Streptophyta > Pinopsida > Pinales > Pinaceae > Pinus > Pinus albicaulis. Next base: position 411,960,307 of record CM076569.1, on the reverse strand, counting down.
CGTGGTAAGACCACGACATCTTAAACTCTTAGCTATTTTAAAGCATAAATGCTCTGTAAATCTACCTGCACTTCTGAATTCATTACTGCATGATGTTGCACGAAGCATAAAAAAGGCACAGCATGTAGAGTCAGTCGTTAGTCACCATGGGTTAATACGATTAGTAGTTAGTCATGGTCTCACCCAGCAGCAGAGCAGTTGGGAAGAGCTGATTGTAATGATTAAGGGGGGATTGACAGCACCATCCCCAAAACGTAAACATTCTACAAGCACACCAGAACGTCCGACAAAATGCAGAGAATTAGTAAAACAGAAACATGTTGCTAGTGCATCAGAACGACCAGAGATACACCAGGAATCGGCAAAGCGCAAGCATGCCATCGATCCACCCGAACAACCAGAGGAGCCCAGAAAATCAGCCCGGTTACCTAGGATGCGAGGAAGGATAGAGAAGCCCAGAAAATCAGCCCGGTTAGCTCGGATGCGAGGAAGGCTGGAAAAGCTCCAGGAAAGCACCAGCCAACCAGTGGTAATTGAGGACGAGCAATCCGAAGAGGAAAAAGAGGAAGCAGCTGAGCATTCGGAAACAGAAACAGAGGCAGAAGCTGAACAATCCAGACAGGAGGGGGAAATGGGACAGCAGGAAGGTAGCCCATTACAAGACCCAATGGGAGAAGATGAATTGGCCGCAGTCCTAGCCAATATGGGTAAGTATGGCCAACCTTCTAGTCCAGAAGACCTCCACGACAAATCCCAAGAAGAAAACACATCTGAAAAATCACATGCAGTAGAGGCAGAAAAAGGAAATCTGCCTGTTCATGATGAAGAGGAGATAAGAGATACTGAATGGGAACAATCTGTTCCCAGGACACCAGAGGAAATTCCGGAGGGAGTAGGAGCAGAAAAAGCAGTTGCTCAGGAAGAGAAAGAACCAGTCAAGGTTCCTACCCCAGAACAGCCAGAGCAGAACAGCGAGGAAGCACCCCAAGAGAAAGATCCAGAAACTAGTCATGGTCCAAATCGCAGCAGACAGCCTGCTGTTCCTTCTAATGAAACGCTGGAAATTAAGAAATTGCGAATGGAACGGCAGAAATTATTGAATACAATAACAAAAAAACCTGGAACACAAAGACCCAAGCTTGGAGGAAAAAAAACCTCTTGATAAATCCATCCCAGACCAGGGAAGTGTTGTAAAGCATCCTGAGAAACCAAAAACAGACATTCTATAACTAGAGAACCTTTTTGGATGACAACGAGTACCGGAGACAAAATAGGCTGGACAAAATGGAAAATGCAAATGCAGATGATAATTACTACCTTTGAATTCCCCCTCGAGAAATTTTATAGACAAGAAACAATGAATAATATTCTTCTCTCTACTCTTCCAAACTTCTATGGAATGATTAGTGAAGACCTAGACACCTTCCTTTTTGAATTTGATGTTATGTGTTGGAGCTATGACGACACTTCATACACTCAGAAGTTGACATTGTTCCCTTCCACTTTGAAGGGAACCACATTAACATTAGAGAAATGTTGAGGTTTAAAATGAGACTCCCAAGGAATATTTTAAAATAATAGTGAAAATAATAAAATAAGATTAGATTACCTCATCAAATTTTGGAGGGAAAAAGAACTACTTTTTCAACTCATATTTTCAACTTCTCTCCCTGTAGTTTTACTCAAATTTAGAGCAGGAGCACTCATTGGATGTGAAATCAAAATTTTTCATGTATTTTTTGAAAGAATTGAAAATTTTGTATGTTATGATTCTACTACTACAAGAGATCAAGGACATCCAATTTATACTAAAATAGTAAGGAGTTGTGTGTTAAAATCCTTCATGGAAATCCAAGGATCCTCGCATTGTCAACATGGTAGGCAAGTTGCCAGAACCAATGTTGGGAAAAACCCATCCTACTAACTATGATGACATTGGGAATCCAACAATAACCATACAGATAGGGATAAAAAATATTTCAAACACATCGATTGACCTAGGTGCCAAAATAAATGTCATTATCAAAGAGACCCTAGAGCTTCTTGGACTTACTAACCTGATACCAACTCCCACCATGTTAGAACTAGTTGATTGATATAAAATAGAACTAGAAGGGATTATAAAATATGTTGTCATATTTGTGGACTGCTAGGAGTATCTGACTGAGTTCCTCATTTTGTAGCCTAAAACCCGCTTAGGAGGAAATCCACCGATCTTGGGTATACCATGGTTAGCCACCATTGACACATTTACATCAACCACATGACATTGACTTGATTTAAAACTTTCCCAAGCCTAAGAAACACCTAGATTCACAATTTTATCTAGCTTGAACCTATATGAATACTAAAGAAGTGAAGTCATGGTGGAAGGAACTGACCAAATTTCACCAGAAACCTGATAGTACTTACAAAACCACGTCCCTCATAACATTATATCAGTACTTGATAGTTATGTGTCATCGATTCTATAGAAAGAGTAATATTGAATCCTTACCTAAAGGATGGATCTACATGCTATATCTAATTGTTATAGAAGGGAATATATTCAACTGGTCTCATCTATTGTCTCTGTAGGTGCATATCAATTTAAACAGGGAGAAAAACACATTGCAAGGAAAGTAACAACAATTCTACATGTATGCCTACTTGCTAGATGAAATATGTGCTCGTAATGAATTCCCTGGCATGAAATGGAAATGGACACCTAAAACTTCCCTATCCACATTTATTACAATTTTTTGTCATAATGCAGCTATCGAGGAGTGTATGATAGACTTGTTGAGCACCTCTTCAAGGTCACATATCATATGATCTTTGAATAAGAGGCTGTGGAGTACTGAAAAGGTATGCTTTTGATGATTATTTCAGTGGCTTTTTAGTAGAATTTGTAAACCTTTTTGCATCATGAATTTGGAAGATAATAAAGAATTATAACAAAACATGTGAGAATTGATATGCAAGACTTAATCGCTGATAATTGATATTTTCTGTGCAGGAAAAGGAGAAAACGAGGAGTTGCCGTTCCAAAGGAAAGGACAAAGTCGAGATAACTGCTGTCCCTCTGAAGGAGAACCGAATGCAAACAAGGATAAGAAGATCAAAGCAGATCGGCCCGGAAAAGGAGGAGAAGACACCAGCTCGGCGCAAAAGAAAAGAAAAGATGAAGAATTAACAGTTTGGCGAATCCCTCAGGATCTTCGATCCTGAGGGATCGCTGCTTTATTTATCTTGTTACTTGGACATCTCCGCCGTCACCTTTATATAAAGGGACAGCACTGTTAGCTTGGGAGATATACTTCTTATGTAATTTTCTGTTAAAAATCAACTTTGATCATCGACTCTCGTTGAGAACTGGTTCATTGTACTTTTGTCTTATGCATTAATATAAGCTTGGTGATTATCTCATTTCTGCGTCTGGATTAACTTAAGGCGGTGTAACCTTGGAGGCTAAGGGCCCGGCCCCGGAGGACACTTGCTTCTGTATCACTACGATTTGATTTCTGCGTGGTTTGTTTATCGTTGTTATTTGGTAATCTGATATGCTTTATAAGTTGCTATTACATGCTCTGTTAAGATTAAATCATTAAGGTTTTTACAGATAGAATTGTGTATTGACTCTGCATTATGTTATTGATCCTTTCAGAGTTGATTGCATGTTATTAGTCTTAACCGAATATTCTTACTGTTCTGTTACAGAGCTTTTGTACTGAACATTCATGTCATAGATCCATATGAAGTTGTGTTCTTCATGATTGTTGGATTCAGAAATAATGTTGTTCTATTTGGAAGCACAGTCGTATCCCTGCTAATTAAGATTGATCAGATTACTATTCCAGCGTGTTGTGTGCGTATATGATTTACTAGTGTTGTTCCATAATTTATCAATAGTTAGTGCTGTTCCATTAGTGTGTTCTGCTTGATTTGCCTTAAGAGTGAAAGATTGTTATTTGATTGCGAAGATTGTTATTTGATTGCGAAGAGTGCATTTGGGTTAATAGATTAAGTTTGGTTACGACTCGCGAGACTTAGTCGTTCGATTGCTGTTCCATTTTAGAATTACTGTTCCATTCCAGATTTGCTGTTCAATTCTTTATTTGCTGTTCCATTTACTCGCATTTGTTGTTTTGGTGTGAGAGACGATCTAAGGTTGTAGCGAGCTTTGGCATTCACTGTCTAGCTCCCAGACCAGTGGTCTATGCTCTAATTTCCTTTCCATCAGTTTCCAAAGGGATGGGTTATCGCTACCGAACCCTTGACTGATAAGCTGCCTAGTTTTCTGAATGTGTGATTTATTATTTTGAAGTAACTTAGTTATAAACAAGCATCCGTTTACTCTTGTATTTTTAAACACTGTACTACTAGCATTACTCTGACAAGTGATAGCCTCAGACTGAGACACTCTTTGGAATAACAAAACGCTCCCGGATTGACATATTAATGTGAGGTAATTAGAGGTGAAAGAGACCCTTTTTATAGCTCTACAGAGGCCCCTTGCATGTCCCATGATGAAACGAAGGCAGTGGAAGAAGTAGAAGATTGGTTTTCCTCACCGGATGGCACATACCTCAAAGTATTTTGTTTTCAGAAGTATAAACATCTCTTGTCGAGGTATGTGACAAATAAAGTGGTCATGCAAGAGGTTTCCTACCACCTTATCACACATTTATCTTTAATGCTCCAGAGAAAGAAGAAGGCACCTTGGCCTTCCTTTCCTTTGTAGGTGGGATCTTATGAGATCAAGAGCTTAAAGGTTACATAAGTAGAAGTGAAAGAACACTGTGCTAATTTGCACTTTGCCTGACCATATGAGTCTTACTCCAGGTCGGAGGAAGAGAATATTATGAACTACTATAATGCTTCATGATCATATGCTCCAGGCAAAGAGGTAGGCCCTTCCATTGCAATACCTAAGAAAAGAGTTACCCAAGAAGGAAAGTAGTAGGAAGTATACACCACAATGAGCATTTAGTATAGAAGGAAGGTTGTGCACAATCCATAAGCATAGTAGAGCTGTAAGTTCAAATCTGATCCTATTATTCTGAAAGTGGCCATGGAAGCAAAAAAGAGGAGGAAGCAATAGGAAGCAGAAAAGGGGCAGGAGGAGGAACACAAGAATAATAAGAACATATCCCAAAGGAAGAGCAATAAAGGAAATAAAAGGAAGAAATGCAGGAACAGGAAGAACTAAGAAATAAGGAAGTAGAAGAAGCAAGAAAAAAACAATTAGAGGAAGAATGGCATAAACAACTAGAAGAGGAGGAAAATAGGCAAAAGCGGGATGAGGAGTTAGTACAAGAAGTTGAGGAGTAGGTACAAGCCTAGGATATGGAAGTTGAACAAGTGGAGGAGAACCGATAGTTGGACATTGAGCCCATTGAAGAACATGCCAAAAGTCACCCTTCACCTCCCCTCATAGGTGGTCATATGCCATTTGATGAAATGGGAATCTCTCCTCTAGATGATGATATAATCATGGATATTTCCAACTCGACATTTGACTAGCTCAAAAAAAAAAAATCCAGGAAAGGAGGAAATATTTCCCTAATGGCCCGATTCATCCTACTTCCGTCCATACAGAGAAGGTGATTGTTACCGACATCAAGAGGAATCCAAATGCAATTACAAAAACAAAATTAACCTTTGTAGAAGCTGCAAAAGAAAACACAAACTTCTTAATGGCAGAAAACAAGCAATTGGAAAAGGGCCTAGGTGTTGCAAGACAACAAATTGATCATCTCCAATCTAAGAAACAAAGATTATCTTCCACATATTATCCCTTGAAAGAGCTTCAAGGATCAATACATGGTGAATTACAGGCATTGGGAAACACCATGAGGCAACTTTATGAAGAGATGATCACTTTGCATAAGGCAATAATGCCTTTGCATGACATGCAGAAGAGGTCACGAGAAAATGTGAAAGATCTAAAAGTAATTCATGCAACCATTAGCGTGATCTAAGGATTAGGCACCAAGTACAAGAATGCACCAATAGAGTTGACCAGGAAGACGAGACAAGAAGTATATTTGGAGAAGGTTGAGGTTAGAATGCTCATGGAAAGTAACAAGCAACTATGTACTTACGTGACCAACCTGATAGACGCCTATGAATGATTGTACAATGGTTTGGAATCCTTGGTAAGAGCATACAAGACACCTTTAGTTGGACCATTTTCAAAAATAAAGGGCAAAAACTTTATCGGGAAGGAGATCCACGAATACTTGGAGAGTTTGAGCTAGGTCATTACCAAAGAAGACTTGGAGGTCACCAGGAAAAAAATGTATTTGTATCTAGCTGGACTTGCTAAAGTTAATATGATTTTTTTCTTATTATGGAATGAAGCACAAACTGACTTCAAGACTATTTATCTAGATGCAATGGAGGCCAGAGTTTTATATCAACCAAATCTTCCTTCAAAGTTTGAGGACATATTTGCATAGTATAAAGCTTGGCACCAATATGTTACTACATAACTACAAGTGGAAGTTGTCGAGCTAGAGCTTCCTCAAACTCAGGCTTATTGTATTAAGTTTTGTCTCATTAGGCTCTAGCCATATTTGTCTTATATGGAGTCGTGTCTTATTGTATTTTGGAAAATAATAAAGTGTGAATGTAAGTGGAAGTCTAAGAGTTAAATGTGGAATGTGAAGAGTCATTAGTTAAAGTAAAGATAAAATAAGTCCAAGAGCCATGAGGTAAGTTCAAAGCTCACAAGAGGAGATGAAGAGTCATCCCATTTTCAAAAAAATAAGCCCTCATAACTCAAACAAAGGGCTTGGAACTAAAGATTTGTAGCCTTGAATTCTCTAGTTAGCATAGGATTGAGTATTATTCTTTGGACAAGCAAGTGTTGGATTCATGTTCCATTATTGGGGCTAGTGTCGTATCAATGTAATTGTATACATGGAACTTTCACTTAACAATCAAGAAACTCTCAAATCCGACACACTTCCCTGCATATATCGTGGATCTTGTAAGACTATTCTTTATATTTTGAGGTATTTGTTATTTTATTTATGCTAATGTCAATGGAATATTTTGTTCACTTTAGTATATATCTTGTTGAATGTGTGTTGTATATGCTATCATGATCGTTGTTATCTTGTGAACTATTTTGCAGGCTAACTAACAATTCTTTCAGATGCTCATTCGTATCTTTAAGATAGTACTATTACTTTTCTTCAAGGGGTTCACTTTTTTCCCTTTGGTGTAAAAGAACCTTTTATGCATTACAATCAATATCTCGCAAATTTCACACACTTTCTATCACCAAATCTATGTGTATATCATCTTATGTGTTCATTTCATGCAAGGCACATCTTTGAGATCATCGATTTTGTAACTGGTCGTATTTTGATTGGATCTCCTACACCAAACGGTGTGGGGTCGAATTGAGACTTCACATCTGAGAGACCCCCTTACCTATTGTTGACATCTAGCACTGTCAACAAAAAGGTAATGGGATAGACAAAACTTCCATTCCTCCTCCTTGGGAACATATTTCTTATTTTGGGAAATAATATATTTTGTGTGAAGTGATTGTTTCCATCATTTTTAATTGTCATTTCATGTTGTCATCTCATGTCCACCACCAAAAATTACTCAACATCTCCTAATTAGTTTTAGAACCCTTGAATCTTATGACTAATGTTGTCTGCCATTCTAAGCATTCTTATAGATATGGCATGAACCATGAGATAATTAAGCTCTTGGTCATGTATGCATTAGAAAAATAAGATAGGGCTTGAATTGAATTCATATCCCTTCTTAAGGGTTTGACAAAGGAAGATGAAAAATAATCTTTTGGAGATGAGGAAGGAAAAATGATACAAGGAAAAATTATCTAAGAGCAAGAGTCTGTGGGTGATGATGGTGAATTTGATGAGGAAGAATATGATAAAGGGGGTGATATATAATTTGAAGAAATCCATGCTGATACAACCCCTAATAAATTGTTGATGAACATTCCTTGAGGGAATAAATTGAACCTTACCCTATTTTGGAAGGAAAATCAAAATATACAAGGAAAATAATGGGTCATTCGAAGAATTTGTGGTTGATCTCCCAAGGAGAATGATTAGGTCCTCCTCAACAACAATAAAAACTCAATTTTCCAAATCTCAAGCCATTGTTGTCTATCTATAAGAAATTTCTAAGGAACCTCAGAAGCCAAATGTTGTTAGAAAAAGGAAACTCATAATGAATATTGGCAGTTCTATGTCATGTAAGCATACAATTGACTTTTTGTTTAAGAAAAATGTTTATTTGAGAAAATAGAATTATAAGGTCAAAGAACAACTTAATATTTTAAGGAGAAAAGAAGAGAACCGCATAGGAATAGGAGCCCTTCCTCAAACTGCTCAATTTTTTAGTAAATCATATTCTTCTTCAAAATATAGAAATAGGGTACCAAAAGCTAAGGAGTCTATGGAAAACTATGTTCATTGTGGTGATATTATTAGTCAAGCAGAAATCAAGTGATAATAATGGTGCATTCCATGCCACTACTATAAAAATTAAAGAGCGCCCCGGTTTATTAAAAAAATTTCTTGAAATTCCAAGTGACATCACCTGCAACTTGGACGATATCCCTGATATACCGAGTACTATAATTTTTTATTATAAACTCCTTGATTTCCTCCAAACAGAAGAATTATGAGACGATTTCTCGATGGTGAAGTGAAAGATTAGGTCTAATGAAGAAGAGATTACAGTCGAGCCCCGAACTAAGGAAAGATTCAACCTCGCTAATAAAACAAACCTGTAAATCCACATGCATAATATCAGGCAGGCGAAGGTTGATGAACCTGCATGGGAATATCATTTCGAAGCTTATCTTACGCTGGTGCTCAAACTATCCTAGTAATTGAGGACAACCAAAGACCACATCACTGAGGATCCTAGATCCTCTTGCTCTAGGTGACAAGGGTTGGCCTCCCTTTCACCACAGGGGGTATTCCTTGTTGATAATCAAAATTGAAGTTGTTGTAAACTTAATTTAAATTAAATAGATTTTATAATTAACAAATAAATATGTCAGATTATTGAATAAAGAGTATTTTAAATAGAGTAAAACTTTTAAGGAAATAGAGGTGGTAGGCATATAACATGTTAAAAATTATTAAAAATAAAATATCATTATGATTAAATGAGGTTTAAATTAATATATCATATTTTTCACAAATCATAATAGTTAGTAAAAATTAAAAAATTAAAATCAAATGAAAAGACTAGGAATAATTGGTTTAAATGCATTTAATATAAATGTTATAGTTGAAACAATATGGCATAAGTGTTGTTATTATTCATCCTGCAACAAAACAATTAAATTATTTGATTTAATTTTTCTAAATAGTAAATATTGGAGAAAAACCTAAGCCAACTTTAATGTGTGGAAGATTAAACAATTTGTTCATGTCAAAGCATTCCTAATCACCACATATTACCAGTGAAATAAAGAAATGAAAAATGAAAAAAATAATAATAATAACAAATAAAATAGGACTCGTTTTATGTTATTTAAATTTATGTGTAAATAAAAACCCTAAATAACATATATTGTTAGAGTATTGTTCTACAACAAATAAATAAAAACAAAACAAAAGAAATAAATAGACATTATTAGATAAAACTCCTCACAGTCACAATAAATAACACCATTGTAGCAAATACATGATGAATTTAAAAAGAGTAAGTCTTCATCTCCAATTCACTACCATCCTTCAATCTGCCCAAAAAGCCCCACAACAATCGTTTATATCTCCTTTTGAATGTCTGGAAGTTCGTTTCATTTAGTTCGAGTAAATTCACGAATGAAATTTCATTAATAACAATTACTTTTACTAAATTTAATACAAATTTCATCATTTACATGAATTTTCGCTCAAATTCTTCAAGTTAAAAATCTTTTAAATAATATTCCTGCATTAAAAGAAAGGATAATAATCAATTCTCAAGTATAAAACACTATAATAAACGAAATTAAAATATAACTCACATTTTCATAATGTTCTCCTCTTAATATTATCTCATGTACATTATTACTGAAATTTAATTTTTTACCTTATGTGAGACCTGGTAAAAAGTTTCCTAATAAATATTAGGTTATAAAATATGTATTTAACATGAACACATTTTCCATAAACATAAGATAGAATCCAAAATATTAAATTTAATATGGTTTTCCCTTTTAAATGTTAAATGATTGTATTTCTAAAAAACTTGCCATGAAATCTCAATGCTCCTCCCATACTAAATTGATGTGCACAATTTCTTCACCCAACCATTAGAAAAAAAAAGAAAGAAAGAGTTTAAATCAAATAAATATGAAAATATGTGTGTTTTATGTTCAGAATATAAAATAGCTTATAAATTCCAAATTTACAAATTAATATAAATTTTAAATAAAATTTTTAAATATCATAAGCTATATATATATATATATATATATATAACACATATATACAAAACCAAGCTTGCGCTCTGCCTCCAGGTTTACCCTGCGCTTTGGGTATCTGGTGCTTCGTCAGGGTGGTGCCAGTTGGGGTGCTCACCATGGCTTGGGTTTGGCCCAATGGTGGACTCTCAGGCCCCTCCCTATCCCCCCCCTACTCCTCCTCCTGAGGTCAAGGCCTTCAAACTATTGATTTCTTCCCAGTCGAAGAAGAAAAAACAACGCGACTCCAAGTTCGTCAAGGGATTGGATTAGATCCCCTCGGTCGTTGTCCCGCCTAAGGGTTTGATGAAGGTGGCCCTTTCCCTTGCGGACCGCGCGCTAGTTGGGAAGTTCCCGGGCTTATGGCCTTCACCAAAATCTACAGAAGCCTTGATCACCCGAAACTAGAAGCCCCTCATTGCAAACAACATCACCTCGTAATTTCTAGGGCGAGGTTTCTTCTTGTTTGAATTCAACTCAAAGGAGGATAAGGACTTGATTTTCAGAAATGGACCCTATTTCATGGGTCCTCAAGGACTGTATTTAAATCATTAGACTCCAGACTTTGACCCCTCGAAGGATGTTCCATCTGCCGTTGCAGTGTGGGTCAGGCTCCCAAACTTGTTGGTGCACTGCTGGGATTGGGAATCAATGAAGCATATCGGCAATGCCCTTGGCAAATTTATAGACAGAGCAAACAACAAAGATCAATATGACTGCGCCAGAATCCGCGTGGAGGTTGATCTTGAAATTGGGTTGCCAGAGGCCATTAAGCTAACGGTGGGAAACTGGTCTCATCTGCAGAAATTAGACTACGAACACTGCCATTCAAATGCCGCAGATGCCAGGAGTATAACCACTTTGTCAAGAACTTCTCCAAAAATGAAGGCCCAGAAAAGGAGAAAGAAGAAGGATGGCAATAAGCCAAGAAATCTAGAATGAGCCTTGGGCCAGGGCCAGTCGGACAAGGAACGGAGAAAGGAAAGGGAAGTACAGCACCCATGGGGAACATTCCTAAAGCCAAACCCACCCAAAAAGGTCAAGAGAATAGCTTTGTGGTCTTGAAATCAGAGACAACGGAAGTCCAAGAAATCAACCCACGGGACGTGCAAAAGGATCTCCAAATGCAGGGAGGCCTAGAACCACTGAAGATTGGTGATTATCCAGGAGAAACCCTGAAAGAGAAAGAGCATGTCTCTGAGGGTGAAGATCTGGAATCGGAGGAGTTAGAGGAAGAAGGAGAAATTGGAGATTCCCAAATTTCAGTCAAAAGATCGACCAAGGGACAAAAATACTCCAGGGAAAATAGAGAGCAAGAAACCTACAAGGAGAAGCTGCAGGGGAGCCAGCCGACCCTAGAAAATATGTTGGCAAGAAACCCTAAGGCAATAGAAATCAAAGCCAGGGCTCTAAGGGAGCCCTCTTAGCTCAAAAAAGGAAGTAATGAAGATCGTCTCCTGGAACTGCAGAGGGATGGGGAGCAACCTAAAAGAGGAAGAAATGAAAATTCTAGTAAGGTTGGAAAGGCTAGACATTCTTCTCATCCAGGGGACCAAAATTAAGGAAAGGGACTTTCTCCACAAAAGAAAATAGTTTTGGGGAAAAGCAAGAGGTATTGCTGTCTCCTTTAGAGGTGCCTAAGGAGGGATGGGAATTCTATGGGACGAGACATGCTTTGAGAGAATCCTGGTTAAACCCGACTCAAACTGGATTTTTGCTCATCTTGGGAGACAAAACCCTGTTGTGAATCCATTAGGGATCTAGAAAATGAGATTCAGATGGATAATGTCATTCTCCCTGGAGACATGAACATTACTTTAAGCCAAGGGGAGAAGCGAGGGGGAAGTATTGTAAAGGATCCATCCAGAGAATGGGTGGAAGAACTCATTCAGGACTAGGATCTGTTGGAAATAAAGCCAGTGAAGGGAAAATATACATGGACCAATGGAAGAACGGGTCTGGGTGATGTCGCTGCAAGGTTAGATTGCTTTCTCATTCAGAGTTCCTTCTTGCTTTTAGGCTTTGATGTCAGTTCTGCTATTCTTTCTTCGCCGGTCTCTGATCACAAGCCCATTAGGCTTGAGATTAAGCCACATATGAATCTGGGGCCTATTCCCTTCCGTTTTAGTGCTCTTTGGGTGTAGTAGCTTGAATTTTTGGATAGAGTTGAGGAATTCTGGAGTCTCCCTGTCAGTGGATCCCCCTTATTTGTGTGGGAAGAAAATTTTAGGAGAGTGAAGAGGGCCCTCAAAAGTTGGTCTAAAGCCCTCCCTTCTCCAATCGAGTCAAGGTGGGTGGCCCAAGCCTGTTTGGAGAGTCATCAAAAACAAATGGAAGATATGGAAATCTCGAAGGACAACTTAACCTTGGAAGAGGAGCTCCAGGTTAATCTTCATAAGGCTTGCATCCGAGAGGAGGAATTTTGGAGACTTAAATCTTGCAGTCTGTGGCTACAAGCTGGGGACAGGAATACCTCCTTCTTTCATAAGCAAACTCAAGCCCTTCTCCAATCGAGTCAATGTGGGCGGCCCAAGCCTGTTTGGAGAGTCATCAAAAACAAATGGAAGATATGGAAATCTCGAAGGAAAACTTAACCTTGGAAGAGGAGCTCCAGGTTAATCTTAATAAGGCTTGCATCCGGAAATCTTGCAGTCTATGGCTACAAGCTGGGGACAGGAATACCTCCTTCTTTCATAAGCAAACTCAAGCCAGAAGAAGCTTCAATTATATAGTGGAGATAACATTAGGAGACCAATCCTTCTTTGACTTTGCCAGCATAAAAAAATCTTCCCATCAGCACTTCAAAGACTTGTACATAGAGGACAAGCAAGTGAGTCACAACTCTAACTTGCTCGAGCTAGTCCCTCTCAAGATCAATGCCCAAATGAACTCTTTGATGATTGATCATGTCACCATCAATGAAATCAAGCAGACCCTTGATGAAATGGATCCGGACAAGGCTCATGGGCTAGATGGGTTTATTGCTCGATTCATTAAAACTTGTTGGAACATTGTCAAAAAGGACCTCTACAAAATGATCTTAAAGTCTCAGACCTGCCACAAGCTTAGGAAAACACAAACTCAGCCTTCTTGGCCCTTATACCTAAAGAGAAGGGTGCCAGTTCTTTCAACAAATTCAAGCCAATTTCTCTCTCCAACATTGGCTACAAGCTCATCACTAAAGTTATGGAAAATAGGTTAGGAATCATTACTGATAATCAAGGGGGATTTGTCAAAGGTAGGAAGCTAACTGATAATTTCATCCTTGTTCAAGAAGCGGTCCATTCAAGCATCCAAAGACGAGAAAAAGGCATGGCTGTCAAGCTGGACCTGGCTAGTGCATTTGACAGAGTTAGGCACAAGTTTCTCTTTGGGGTTATGCAACAATTTGGGTTTGACTTCCGTTTTATAAGTTGGGTCAAGGCTTGCATTGCGGAACCATGGATTGCCCCACTTTTCAACGGGTGTGCTGTTGACTTCTTCAAGGCGAGTTGAGGGATAAAGCAGGGATGCCCTCTATCCCCCTTTCTCTTTGTCATTCAAGCCTCTGTCCTTAGTTTTATGTTGGAGAACAGACAAATCGATCAAGAGCTTATGGGTCTTAGAATCGCCAGGGGAATCAGAGACATCAGCCATGCACTCTTTGCTGATGACTCCAACCTATTGGGGGGTGCTTCCTCCAGCTCGGCCTATTGCTTGAAGCCAAATGTTGATTGCTACTGCCTCAATTATGGGAGTGAACTTAACACGAGAAAATGTTTCATTTATGCTTGGAACCTTTCTGGACTCGAGCTAAGCATGATCGCTTATATTTTTGGCTTCAAAGGCTCCACGAAATGTGTGTCTTTTAAATACCTTGGACTGCCAATCTTTCAAAGTTGCCCTATTGGGAGGCACTGGTACCCCTTGCTGGACAAATTCAAGCTCAAAATGCAAGCCTGGGGCACGTCATGGCTCAACCTAGTAGGTAATACAAGTCTCATTAAGTCAGTCCTTAATAGTCTTCCAATCTTTCAGAGCTCTATTATATTGGCTTCGGTGTGCATTCTTCGCAAGATGGAGAAATCCATTCGCTGTTTTTTCTATAAGGGAGGGAACAATAACGCTAAGAGAATTCAGTTGTTCAGCTAGGATAAGATCGCTATGCCGCTGCTCGAAAGTGGCCTCCACATAAAATACCTTAGAGAACACAATATCGCTTTGGGAGCCAGGATCTTATGGCGGTAGGTAGCAAGGAGTCTAGGATGGGCATAGATTGCTTTATGGAAAAATTATAGCTTTGGAAAGCATCTTCACAGCCTGGATAACTTTCGAGCTAATCAACATGGCTCCCTGATCCATCAAATGTGCAAGCGTGCTCTCCCATTGCTGCGTGACTGCTTGTTCTGGATTCCAGGAAATGGGAAGCAGATCAGCCTATGGGAGGATACGATCATGAATGCATAAGCGATCGGGGATGATCCTGAGTTGCAGCAGCTAAGAACGTGGATGATCGCAGATGGTCGACGCACGATGTGGGACATTTCAGAGTGGGACAACAACAACTGGGCAGGGTGGCAGAAGATAGAGATGCCTGCACATTTGGAGCAAGTGGGGGCCAAATTCATGGTAGCGCTGGCTGGGAAAGCCCCTCTAAACGTAAGAAAAAAGGATAGAAGGGGTTGGGGTTCCTCGACAGGATGCTATTCCGCAGCACAAGGCTATAGGTGCCTTAAGGCCATTCCCACTGTCCCCTGCAACACTCCAATTTGGAAAGGGATTTGGAAGGTTAAAAGCATTCCGAAGACTGACATGTTCACCTAGCAGCTGGGGCACAACAGTGTCCTCACAGATGAAAATCTGCAACGTTGTGGCTTCCATGGACCCTCTCGGTGCTCGCTCTGTCAACAACAAGAGGAAAATTCGGTCCACATATTTCTCGAGTGCCTCTATGCTCCGGACATTTGGAATGAAATCTTGTTGATTTGGAACAGCAGCCCCATCCTCCCAATCACCATCATGGGTATGTTGTCTAATTGGGGAGACCTGTTTCCTAAGTCCTTCCTTGGGAGAGGTTGGCCAAACGAGGTGTGGATAATTATCCCTAAGCTCATTTGATGGAAGATTTGGCTTGAAAGAAACAATCAAATATTTCAAGAGAAGGCACTAAGCCAGAAGTAAATCATTGTGAAAATTATAATCTTATTCAAAGAAATAATGTAGGCCAAGGTGAACCGGAAGCGGGTTTGTAGCTTAAACCAGCAAGGTAGGGATTGGCGCCAGAAGCTGGGGCTAAACCTTCTCACTAGGCACAATATGGAGAAGTGCAGAGAATAATGGAAAATCAAATTACAGGATGAGGACTTCGACAGATGGAGAAGGAGCACAGATATCCACACTATGTTTTTTGAAGGTGCAGCAAAGGGGAATGTGGGGAAGGTCGGAGGTAGAGGAATTATCCATTGCCCTTTAGACCAAATCATTTCCCATTTTCCTGGGGTTTGGGGCTTACTTCGAACAATCAAGCGGAAGCCATGGCTCTCATCCAAGGCTTGAAACAACTGCAAAAACATGGAATCAAAGAGGCTCAAGTCATTGGAGATTCACAAAGCTTCATTGGCTTGATTGTGACAAAATTGGTCCCTAAAGACCTCCGTCTGCAACGACTGTTTGCTCGCATCAATAAGTTGATCGTGTCATTTGACAGACTTCTGTTCTTTCACGTCCTTCGAAAAAATAACAAAGATGCGGACCTTGAAGCCAACATTGTTGTCTCTTTACAAACGGGATCTCTCCTCTACGAGGAGGGGGATTCATGGGATCCTCTGCCTTAGCCGGCCCCTCTTCTTTGCCATATATTTTTGTCTCTTGCTGCAACAATTTGTTTGTATGAGAAGGTTTGCTAGTCTTTTGGAAATTGCTAGATTGACTGTAAGGAGTAGAGTAGGTTAATTTTGCTTGATCGGAAACCCCATAGACATTGGGTCTTCAGATGTAATACCTTCGAACATAAGCCTCAAACCTTTTGAATCCTCAAACCTTTTGAATCAATATAAAAATAATCGTTTCTGTTAAAACAAAAACACATATATATTATAGTTTGAAATAATATATATTATAATTTATAATTTATATACCATCATTATATTGTAAGCATGGTTTATATATATATATATATAAATAATAGTTTGAAATAAAATATATTATATAATTTATATTTTATATATATAAATTATATAATATATTTTATTTCAAACTATTATATATATATATATGAACCAATAGAAATAAATCTCAAAATTGAGAAACCAAGTTATAATGGAGGTCTGATGCGATTTTAGTTGTTGGAAGGAAACTCGATGAATCGTGGTTGGGTGGTCATCGGATAGTTAGTTAACTTTATGAATCACCATATATTCCATCCCCATTCCTTAAGTTTTGTTTCTTTTTGCTACATTTTCTTATAATGCTATATACACGTTACAAGGGGATTTGGGAGATTATTGTTTTTTGATACATGTTTATTGACAGCATTTTTGGAGGCTTTACACAACACTGATGACATGAGCAAGCCAATTTGTCTAGTAAGCTAGTGAAAACAGGGAGGATTCGGAATGATTGGACAGTGTATATAAATCCTTCTACAACAACTGAATCAGATATCTAATGGACAAGCTGTTATTATTCTTCATTATATTTGTTATGGGATATATTTTTATTTTACAATTCCACGACAAGCGAGCCTGTAAAATGACTCAAGCGAGCCTGATACAAGACAAGCGAGCGAGCATGTGTTTTAGAAGCGAGACTGCTCTCCTTTTATATCAGAACAGAAGCTACAGGTGACCTTGAATGACTCAATGAGCCAGAATATCAGTTCTGATGTGCCTGATATATGATACAGGAGAGCCTGAATATATTTGCACAAGGAAGCATGAAATGTGAAGCAAGAGTACCTGGGTTTAAGCAAGACAAGCGAGCCGACAAGGAGGTGATCACATGACAGCTAGTTCTGGATTATAAGGATGAAGTGTATATTAGCTTATATAATGCAAGCGAGCCTGACTCTTAATTGGAATTAGTATAGATCAGAAACTGGACATTTTTTGTATATTTCTAGAAGGGGAAGTAACGGGCGACAGGATCCAGTCTCTACACAGAATAATTACTATCTCCTTTTACTCTGCCTTTCCACACTTATCTTTAGCTTTTATCACATATATTAGTGGACACACTCCCTTATCCCACTAATTCGTTTTTACTAGAATAGTACCCCTTTGTACATAGGATGTTTACTAGATGTATGGGATGGAATATTGACCCCAAATATGGAGGCCGGCCTATTACCTTTGCTCATTCTCTCTATTAATGAGCAATAATCATATGGCCATATCATGATGGAATTCTCACTGCTTTTCTGCTACTGACGAGATCATATATGTTAATGTACTGTTTATATATTAATATAATCAGCGTATTTTTTTCCTCTGAAAAAAAAAAATACCAACTAATTAAGCCAATGTTTGGCTCAACGATTAACGTTTTATACCGACCGATGATATATATTTCTCTTCATGCCCATATATAAAAGGTAGTGAAATTTACATTGGGTGGTACATACGAAGAGAGGTGAGAGTATGTGTTTAGGTTTTTAATTAATTTAATTAAAATACTTTATTCATTTAATTATGTTTAATAATGTGTATTAATTAATTTTTTTTTTAAAATAATTTTTTTATTATATTAATTATAACTTATAGTTAGAGTATTTTTTATGCAAGAAATTAATTTAAGATTAAATTTTCAAATTTCCATTTAGTGCAATAGCTTGGGAGACGTGGTCAAAGGTCGTACAATGATCAATGGTAGCTAACCCAAAGAGGTAGTAGCAAAGCAAGTATCAATAGTTTCATTTGCAACAGATCGAAATGCAACTTACTAAGTTATCCAACATCACAACGAGTAGCATCAAAGGTGCAAGGAGCAAAGCCAGTAGCATGAGCAGGGATAGACCCAACAATTCTATTTACCGAGTTCAAGCATCAAGCCAAGCACCATTAGCACCATCCTATAAGTTATAATGATTACTATAACAACCAACTTAATGCAGGGAAAATAATAAAATTCAAGGAAGCGATTTTGATCATGTGAATTTGAGAGGAGGCACAAGGTGAAAGTGATAGAAGGAGCCAATATCTAATTAGGGTCAAATTGGTGACAACATTTGGCTCGAATTGAGGATGATGCTCCCCTGCAGAGGATCAAGAACGTAGACTAGAATCCTTCGTATTGGGCATGGAGTCGAAAAATGAAACTAAATAGACAAAAAGTGATAAAAGGAAAATATTTTGCATCCTAAAGTTTCAGTTGATCAATACCAAGAATGAAATAAGAATAAATGTGAGGCCCCAGTATGTATAGATTACAAGTTCAATGATTATTCACATATATAAGACGTGTGTTTGTATACTAAGTATATCAAGGTAGTTATAATAATGATTTAGGGAACATGATCATAAATGATAAACACCTAACTTCATAAGAGCATTCAACACCATAATAAGTCATACATACTTATAGTGAATGATTATGAAATTGCATAAATCATAGAACTAATAAATATTTATGAGTGATTTTTATTTTGGAATAAGGTTTGATCAAAATTATGGAGGCTAGTTATCAAATATTTCTTTCACTTTTTGTCACATGAGATGAGTTACCAAAATCATATGTTTCTCCACTGCCAGTGAGCGTCCATAGCCCTGAGAGAGTCATCCACTATCCTAAGGTAAGTAACTTTCTGTATTCTTGTCTTCTCTTTGTGTTAGAGACCCTTCTTTCAGTGTATTTAGAAAACATATCATTCATAGGATGGGAGAATTACGCACTAGACTTATTCTAATACCACTTACCTTGATCCATTGCCAATGAGCGTGCATAGCCCCAGTGGAGATGTCAACATGCCCCATAGAAAGTTGCCTTAGCAGAAGGAGTGGGAGGATTACAGACTAGATTTTAATCTAATGTTAGTGGTTTTGCTCCGCTGCCAACGAGCCTATTCAGTAACCCAACGAGATAAAAACATGCCCCACCCAAGAAAACATAAACTCTTATTCCTAGAGTAGTATGGTGATAAGGCAAGGTCTCATGCATGTTTATAATGTAACTAGTCCTACCAAAGCTTCATTTAAATTTTATGAAAACCCAATCTTATGGTTATAGGTCTAGCCCTTATGACTTAATGTAATCCCTTCGTATTTATGTGCAAGTAATATGAAAAGAGACGAGTTGAGGAATGTTCAATATGAAATTGACATTAAATAAATTGACATTTGAGCCCTTTAAAGATTGTTACCTCTCAAACACGATTTACAAACTAAGTCTTTAAATATGTATTTAAAAGTATCGTTAATAAGTTCATACTGAAGACTCATATATGTGTATTCCATTCTACTTTGATCGCATAAAGACTCTTCAAGATGAAAAAAACTTCATCTGTATTCATTCTAAACTTAAGAAGCATAAATGTTTTATTTATGTATACATGATTTATATACAATGTGTGTCAATAAAATTTGTTATCAAAGAAAACGAAAATTTAGTGTAACCAGACACAAATCTTATTAATGGGAAACCTCTAGACTTTAGGCCTCAGTTTGATTAATAATATATATATATATATATATATATATTGAACGAATCAAGGGAGAAATTATTTTACTAGGACATCGAGAAACATATTCATGTTTGATCGAAAGCAAGAAGAAACAATTTCAAAGTATGCACTCATACACGCTTCAATGAAGTCTTATATGCCTATATGAACATTTAATGAAAAAAATATTGAAATATTAGTAACTTGTTGTACCATACGATCATCATAAATAGGTTCGTCATTATGTAGTGATGTTAAATGGGTTAAATCATTATGTTCAAGATATTCATTTGCATCAACGGAATTGAAATAACAACATGATTGTAAATTTATCCTTGTAAATTGTTTGTTATTTAATTCAAGATTGTGAGAAGAAATTGATAAGTCGTCTTCATATGTGGCATGTATGGGTGGTTTTGAAATATCAACATAACTCCCACATATGACAAAATCAAAATTATTAAAGATATCACTACATGTCATTTCATTAGATAAAACAATATCTTCCACTACTGGCGATTCATATACATAATCATAAATATGTGATAGTGATACGATTATAGGTATAATTTCTTCTTTAACATCATTACCCTTAGAATAATCAAAAGAAAATAAATCAGATTTATCATTGTTGGTTAAACTATTATATTTTTCAACATTCTCGTAACATTCAACATTAGATGTTACACTTAGTCCATCTAAACTTTCATTTGGTAAACCGAGAGAGGGTAAGCATTTTTCGTTACAATCACCATCTTTCCAAATCACTATTTCATCATTAATATAATATTCATCTTCCTAAAATCCTGAATGAGAATAATCACAATGTTCATCTAGTAAACAACAAAAAATTCCAATAAATGAGATAGAGGGATACAAATTTGCATAATGTTAACAATAAACTATATGGAAATCCTTTAAAGATAAAATACCCGCGGGAGGAAGTTTCTGATATCATTGTTGAGCTCTACCTTCTAACGACATCATGAATAATTTCATCTATACGTCCTCATGTTTGGCCCCCATCTTGAAAGAAAATCATGAAATAGGATCATATGTTCAATCGTATCATCATTATCATCTTCACGAAAACTGGGTAGGTAAGTATCCCATATGTCTATATCTGGTAACTCATTAGAAAACACTGCAATCTGTGAAAAAACTAAAGGGGAAAAACGTGATGCATTCCAAGAAAAAACCATTAGTAATTATAAATCAGGGATTCTTCGGGTGAAAAAATAAACAAGAAATATATACACTTCAAACACTTGTGTGGCGCTTGTTGTTATTACCTTGTTCACCAGCAGGTCACAAACCTAATTGTTCAAGCAGTTACCAAGGAAAACGAAAACTATACCTTCGTTCCCCGACAACGACGCCAAGAGACGTTGGTGCTCAAATTGTCCCGGTAATTGAGGACAACCTAATACAACATCATTGAGTATCCTATATCCTCCCTCTCTAGGTGACAATGGCTAGCCTCGCTTTCACAACACAGTGTATTCCCTGCTGATAATCAAAATTGAATAGTCGTCGTAAAATCAATGTAAATTAAATAGATTTTCTAATTAACAAATAAATAGGCTAGATTATTGAATAAAGAGTATTTTAGATAAAATAAATCTTTTTAGGAAATAGAGGTGGTAGGCATATAACATGTGAAACTTTTTAAAAATAAAATATCATTATGATTAAATGAGGTTTAAATTAATATATCATATTTCTGGCAAAACATAAGGGTTAGTAAAAATTAAAAAGTAAAAATAAAATGAAAAGACAGAAGTTAGGAAAAATTGGTTTAAATGCATCTAATAGAAATGTTTTAGTTGAAACAATATGGAATCAAGTGTTATTATTATTCACCCCGCAACGAAAAAATTAAATTATTTGATTTAATTTTTCTAAATAGTAAATATTGGAGAAAACCATCTAATGTGGTTCATCCTCAAAAGAAGGTGAAGAAAGAAACCAATTTCATTGAATAACTTGTAAGGATGCGTCATTGCCCCGTAATAGTTATTAAAACTAGCCGTTACAAACTAGCCATTATTTGACTAGCTAGTTGGTGATTTCTCCCCTTTACAGTGGTTTCCTCTCGCTTTTTTCTTCTCTCTTTGGTTTATTTCCGACCTTTTGTTTGTTAAAAATTTCCTCTCTTTTATTTATCATTTTCTCTTTATCTTTGGTTATTGGTTTTTACATAAGTTTCTTTTTTCTATTTTATATTATAACTTATATATATATATATATATATATATATATATATATATATATTCCCTTTCTCCGCTTATTATAATTATTGTTTTTAATCATTTTATTATTTATTCATTTTAAAATTATTCTAGATTATTTATTAACCTTTTTATTTTTTATTTACCGCTTCCCTTATTATAATAACTAGAATTTAATCATATATCAAATTATTAAATTCTAAATCATTCTTTAATAATTGTTCTTAAAATCTAAAAACTTTTAATATTATATCCTATTAACTCACTAGTCAATAAACGGATTTTAAGATTATTCCTTTTTTTTTTTAATTTACCCCTTCCCTTATTATAAGAACTAGAACTTAATCATTTTGTGAAATTATTAAATTCTAAATATTCTTTCTTCTCTCTTTGGTTTTATTTCCGACCTTTTGTTTGTAAAAAATTTCCTCTCTTTTATTTATCATTTTCTCTTTATCTTTGGTTATTGGTTTTTACATAAGTTTCTTTTTGCTATTTTATATTATAACTTTGTTTCTTTTACCCCATATATATATATATATATATATATATATATACATACATATATATATATATATATATATATATATATATATATATATATATATATTCCCTTTCTCTGCTTATTATAATTATTGTTTTTAATCATTTTTAAATTATTCTAGATTATTTATTAACCTTTTTATTTCTTAAAAACTTAAAATTTAAATCCTAAAAATATTTTAAAATTATTCCCCTTTTTTATTTACCCCTTCCCTTATTATAATAACTAGAATTTAATCATATATTAAATTATTAAATTCTAAATCATTCTTTAGTAATTGTTCTTAAAATCTAAAAACTTTTAATATTATATCCTATTAACTCACTAGTAAAAAAAACGGATTTTAAGATTATTCCCTTTTTTTTATTTACCCCTTCCCTTATTATAAGAACTAGAACTTAATCATTTTGTGAAATTATTAAATTCTAAATATTCTTTAATAATTTCTCTTAAAATCTGAAAAATTTCTAATATTATATCTCATTAACTAACTAGTCAAATAATGGTTAGTTTCTAACAGCTATTTTTAACAACCATTACCGGGCAATGACGCATCCTTACTATTTATTCAATGAGATTGGTTTGTTTCTTCACCTTGTCATGAGGATGAACCACATTAGATGGTTCGAAACATCGACCAAATCGTGATGATGTGATTAATCTGAAAGACATTTATTTATATTATGGATCAAAAAATCTTAGATCTAACAATCTGATCATATCAAAGCATGGTTAATCACCAAATATTACCAGCACAATAAAGAAATGAAATATGAAAAATAAATTAACAATAAAAAATAAAATAGGAGGACTAGATTTATGGTATTTAAATTTATGTGCAAATAAAAACCCTAAATAACATGTATTGTTAGAATTTTGTTATGCAACAAATAAATTTAAAAATGATTCAAAATATATTTAAATAATAAGTATTCAAATATCTAAATCATTTAATGTGTTCAAGAATAATGCATAATCAAGTTAAGTCGTCATTCTGGAACAATGAACTAGTAAATAAAACCTCACATAAAAAGAATGCACAAAAAGAAAAGAAAGAAATAGATATTATTAATTAAAAATCCCCACAATCACAATGAACAACACCACTGCAGCAAGTACATGATAGCTTTAAAAAGAATAAGTCTTCATCTCCAATGCACCAACATCATCTTGCCCAAAAAACACCTGAACAATATTTTACATCTTCTTTTAAATGTTTGGAAGTTCGTTTCATTTAGTTCTCGTAACTTCCCGAATGAAATTACATTAATAACAATTATTTTTACTAAATTTATTACAAATTTGATCGTTTAAATGAATTTCCACTCGAATTCTTCAAGTTAAATATCCTTTAAAGAATATTCTTGCATTGAAAGAGAAATAATAATGAATTTTCAAATATAAAACATTATAATAAATGAAATTAAATATAACTCACATTTTCATAATGTTATCCTCATAATATTATCTTATGTACATTATTAATTAAATTAAATTTTTTACCTTAGGTGAGACCTAGTAATTTTTTTCTCACTATATAAAATATTAGGTTATAAAATATGTATTTAACGTGAATGCATTTTCGAGAAACGAAAGATAAAATCCAAAGTATTAAAATTAATATGGTTTTCCCTTTTAAATGTTGAACATTTGCATTTCTAAAAACATGCCATGAAATTTCAGTGCTCCTCCCATGCTAAATTGATGTGTGCACAATTTCTTCACCCAACCGTTAGAAATAAATTTTTTGACTTTAAATAAAATAAATCTAAAAATGTATGTGTCTTATGTTTTCAATATAAAATAACTTATAATTTTATAACTTATAAATTAATATAAGTTTTAAATAAAAATTTTAAATATCATAAACAATATAAGCTATATAAATATTATATGTCAGGCATGGTTTATTACGCCGATAGGCGTTCTATTGTGGGGTTCTTAGTGGCAAAAATGTAGAGATTCGTCATCCTCTACAGCTGTCGCTACCTAGATTTTCCTATGTCATCTTTTACCTAGATGACCACCCATATGACCACCCACCCTCAAAGATCTACTAGATATACTAACTCTCACTGCTGATACTCTACCTAGCTATCCACTGTCTCTGTAATTAATAGAGCCATTACTCTCACCGCATTACTCTATCTACTCTATCTTTGTCGTAATTAAAATTTCCATTACTCTCACCACTACTGAAATGAAATCTCTCTACTCTATATCTGTCATTAACACTTACTCTCACCGCATTAATTTATCTACTCTATCTTTGTCGTCATTAACACAACCATTAATCCCACCGCTACTGAAATCATATCTCTCTACTCTATCTTTGTCATTAACACTATCTCTGTCATTAACGCTTACTCTAACCATTATTGAAATCATATCTGTCATTACTTTCATTAACACCTCCTAACTCTACTCTCCCACAATCACTCTCATTAACATTTCCTATCTCTGCTCTCCCGCAATCACATCAGCTACATTCCATCTTTGATCATCCACAATCTTCCACAATTGGATCAAATCAAAATATTTATGTGTTGTCTATGCACGTTAACAACAACATGTCTCTATAATCTGTCATTACTTTCCTATTTAGCCTCTTCATTTCAATCCATATTTTATTTTTCCCTTCTCGTGGAATTGGAATTTGTTGTTGGTGCAATTTCTTGTTGTTGTTCCTACAATTGTATGTTGCTGTTACTCTTCCTGCAATTTGTTGTTCATGTTCCCGCAATTTGTTGCTGCTGCCTGGTGTTGTTGGTTGTTGGTGCAATTTATTGTTTTTGCCTTCGTAGGGATACCTGCTCCAGATTTCCATTAACAAATAGGTAGGTGGTATTGCATTGTCTGCTAACCATATCAACATATCAAATTGGTATCGCATTGTATGCTAACCATATCACCCTGTCAAATTAGATGCCATGTATACATGTTAGCCTGTTGCATATATAACTTTGTTTTGCCAAAAAAAAAAATGTTTAGTTGTTTAAATACAAACTATTGTAAAATACTCGGGTAGACAACATGAACCTACACAGTTAACTAAATTAAAGGCATGTGAAACCCCTTGACCTGGGTTGTTTAATCATTACGCAATCTTATCTAGAATGTTGGATTATCCATGGCTTATAATGGCTTTGAACTCCTACTTGCCTTTCAAATTGCTTCAAATTGTTGCATAAAACAGAAAAAGTGGCAAAGTATTAATGACCATGACAACAATGGCGGTAGCTTCAGCCCCGTAATACCTGGTGGTTGATCTCTTTACCTGGATTTATGGTTCAACTTACCTGCACAAATGAGATAGATAGAGCCCTAAACCTTCAATCAGTAGTGTACTTAGTTAGTCAGGATACCTTAAAACTGGCTGAGGATGGTATGGATTGTTCTTTATACTCGAAAGGTCTCTTATATGCTAGATTTTCCAGGTCTCTTTTATTTTAGATTTTCTAGAATCAACACTCTAAGGAAAGGGAGGGATCAACAGTGAGAACATTTTTTTGTAGAAAAAATTCTAGAGAGTCCATAATTGATAGGTCTCTTCTATGCTAGCTTTTCCAGGATCAACACTGAGAGCGTTGTTCTGTAGAAAAAAATTGCAAAGAGTCCATAATAAATTATGCTTCTATCTCGCCATATGAGATAGTCATACTTGATTATGCATTGATTCTCGGCGGAGGAAGAGGAACCCGCCTACGGGACAGTCTTACACATTACCAAATAAAAAATGGTGGATCGTTAGGTGGCCTCGTACAAGGCTTGCACCTAATTTATGCAAACGCACTCTTGGAGCTATGGAAAAAAACTCGTTGGGCACCTGGTGGGACACATGATCATAACTACGTTTGCCTAAATTTAAGTGAAAAGTTGCTTTTTAAAAATTGTAGCCCTAAGTAGCTCCATATTACAAATTTCTTTTAATTATGTTTAACGCACACTTTATTAGGAAAGGACAGGGGGTGGATTCTGAAAACCTCCTAAATTCACCAACATGAACCCTTGGTCTTCATTAAAGTAGTTACTAAACATGCGTCGTCTATCTGGAGATGAGTTTCAAGCCCGAAACAGTCTTCAAACTTCTATCGTTGTTGTTGGAGTCAGTTAATATATAGCGTTGTTAATTTATACCATTCCTGATTTTAGTTAATTTATATCATTCCTAATTTGTAGCGTTCGTGAATTTGCGTTTTGAATGGTGCTTTTAATTTTCATACCCTTGTTGCCTTTCAACCAACAACAACCCATACAACAATAATCTTATGCCCTATGTTGTCCAATACTTCTAAGATGACATATTTGAAAATTTATGTCTGGTCTACTTGGACAAGTCTAACTTCTCTCACTGATCAAGTCACTCGACTACATGAGTTTGATAAATTCTCCCTCTACATAATGCATATTTTTCAATACCTAAACAACATTAAACAACTGATTTCAGATTATTTCAGCAATAGAAGGCCTACAATCTGGGTTATGATGCACCATCGACTACATCATCTCTCTCTAAAAAAACCACAATAGACCTTTGATATGTCTAGTCTGGCATGTCCACTGATGGGACGTCTCATCATCATTTCATAGATAACAAAGGCGAATATATCAATATTAGTTCAGTGACCTATGTCGTGGTCGCTCATTGCATATCTCCCATATCCTACAGTTGAGATGGAACTATCACTTTATTTATCATCGATATATGTAGTTAGACAAATATCACAATGTTATAAACACTGTCTATAACCAACAATATAAATTTCGAAGGAGAGAAAGAGAGGGAGGTGAGGATTAGAATGGATCTTGAACATTGCAAAAATATTAGTAATTCAGTTGAATGTCATTGTATGTTTCTGTTTTAGTTTGTAAATC
Organism: Pinus albicaulis; assembly: GCA_034641835.2. Classification (NCBI taxonomy): domain Eukaryota; kingdom Viridiplantae; phylum Streptophyta; class Pinopsida; order Pinales; family Pinaceae; genus Pinus; species Pinus albicaulis. Next base: position 411,932,585 of record CM076569.1, on the reverse strand, counting down.
CTCTCAGTGTAACACATTTATCATTGAGTGAACTAGGAGGTTAAAACGATGCTTCTGATTAGAAATATTGGTCAAATGTATTCCATTGTCTAGCATTGAACTGATCTTTGATGGAACGCCTTTGTTGATACAAAACTTATTATGCTCCATCACCATTTCTCTTAGTCTCTGCTTAAATATAATGCACACCTTTGTCTTCAGTTCCACACCTCCACCCTCATTTCCACCCAATCTCTAGAGGCATAAAATCCAAACCACTTTTCCATACATTGAATATTCTCATTTAGTTTAATAGGGCTTCAAATAATTTACATAACCATCTTCCATACAGTTTAATATTCTCATTTTGTTTAATGGGGCTTCAGATTATTTACATAACCAAATGGTGTATGAACTCCAAACTTCACATAAGATAATTCCGAAGGATATTTACATAAATAAATTCTTAGAAAAAAGTGAGTAGTCTTACAAATAAAACATAAAGATATAAAATCACATATTACCCAGGAGATTGTCTACATCATAATGAATGATAAGTGACAACATGCCATTGAGATTCTTTCCTAAAGTGGAGATGGTGGTCAATATTTTGTGGATGAGAGAATGAGATATTGTCTCTAGAATGAGTTGTCTAACTCTCTCTCCGTCTCTTTAAACTTCATATATAGAAAACATTTCTCCCTTAGGAAAATTGACTTAGGATAGTTTTGGAGAAGGGAAAGAAGGTTTTTTAATTTGGTAAATTTGTGCACGCTTTTCAACAATGGGCTTTTTACTATTTACTCCTTTCCTGTAGCTGCATTTAGGCTTTCCTTGTAGATCTTTTACATCACAACATTCATATGATGCTACTAAATGGAAGTAGGTTGCATGGTTTCTTTAACTCACCAGGGAATTTCCCATCAAAATAAAACCTACCAAAATTGGAAAAGCAAGAAGCTTTATGGATGTAAATTTGTAAACTTGACATAGAAACCTTAGCCACTTATATATCCACATATCATAACTCTCCTTTTGATTATTTCTTCTTCGTCGACCTTTAATATTAATGAATCACTCTTCCTGGTGCAAGTGTCTGCAGATGTTTGATCATTTCATCAGAGTATGGGATGTGTGATCACTTGACATCTCATGTCACTTCATAGTTGTATTAAAAACTTGTAACTGTAAACAAATTGGTTATTTGTGCTTGTTACAGTGCACAAACGTATCATGCTGCCTATTTAACTGTAATGATGCCCGTGACTGTTAAATGTGTTTAGATAAGGATGAGATCATGCTTCCTATTTAACTATAATGATGCTCATGACTACTAAATGTGTTCAACTAAGAATGAGATCTCGAAAAAAAAATTATCTTCAGAACTTGCTACGCTTCAAAACATAGGATTCCATTGGAAAATTCTGCAGAGCCTGGAACAAGGTCAAAATTAAGTGAGCTATGGTATTAGTACAGCCATTTGAAATTCCTTTATGGGCTTCTTGTGGACACTTGTTCAATATGGAAAACCCAGGATCCTACACAAATATGTTCAAGCAATCATGTTGTAATGTCCCTAGTTTCTATGCTTTTATTAGACATTTGAATAAGTCCTAAAGGGTACAATGGACCCCAAAGGAAACAATTGTGTGGATTTATTTTATTATTTTAATTTAATAAAATAAAATGGAAATTAATTGTGTAAAGACTAAATTATGATTAAAGCTATGGAAACCAAATCCATGAGGATGGATAAGGTTCATAAGACTTTCCCCAGTCCTCCAAAAATCCTTGGAGGAAATAAATTAAATATTAAAAATTAAATTGGAGATAAAAATCTAAAAAAATACCTCAATAAAGAGGAAATCATTGGGAAGAGGTGGGATAAAGCTAGAAAGAGGAAAAACTAGCTTTAAAGTACTTTTGTGGAAGAAACAAAAGGAAAGCCTAGGCACAAAGGAAAGCAACATCATGATTTAACTAGACGCAGTTAAGGGAAACATGTTGATGGGAAAGTAGACTTAAATAAGCAGATTCAGGATAGACAAGAGGTTGTCTATTGCTGAGGGATTTGATCTCTACTCGAGTGGAACTGTGGAGAAAGAGCTCAAAGGTTGGGTGGAAACTAGTCTACCTTAAGTGGTATGCACCAGTTAATTTCATTTTTAATTAGTAATTAGTATTGTTATGACTATGCTGGTTGATTAAGATTTTAGTTGTAAATGTACTTGTTTAAAATCTAGGCATGATTAGATATTATGCAATTAAGATTAAGTATAAATTAGGTGTGAAGTATGTACATTGAACAGATTAAACTATAATAAATATAGTCTATTCTATATTGCTGCATAGAATTTAGAAATCTGAAGAGTACCAACTCTCAGAATGTCTAAACCTTGTTGAAGGTTTAGATCTGAGGTTATGTTAAACACCATGTTAAACACACACATGGTGTATGGGAAAGATAGACACACACAAAAGAGACTCAACACACAATGAAAGATAAGCGTGAGGCTTTCATATTTTCCATTATACAAAGATGTACATTTATAGTACAATGGTGTGACTCTTGGTTTCATATTCCAAGGTCACTTGGACTCCATTGTGACTTTTCGCATTCCACACCTACCCATGTAGGATTAGGTGTTCCAACATCCCCCTTTAATCCGAAGGGGTATGTGTGAGTCTAAGAAAAGAGTTGTAATAAAAATCTGCAAAGTATACATGGCAGCACTTGGGCTGAATCAACTCTCTGAAATGTTGGAAAAAAGAGATGGTTTAAGGATGACCACCAACACTGGAACGCAAAACTTGTTGCAGTTCCCGAAACTCTTCCAAAACTGGCAAGAAGCTGAAGGCTTCTACTAGAGGAATTGTCCCTCATAAAAAAGGGAGACCTTCGACCTAAAAGAAGGGAGGTCTACTACCTGTGATGGTTTTAGGATTACCAACAACTCTGGAATGCTTCAAGCATTTCCTGGAACTCAACCAAAGCTGGCAAGAAGCTGAAGGCTGCTAAGCTGAAGGCTTCTGCTAGAGGAAGTGTTCCCCATATATGAAAGGGAGACCTTCGACCTAAAAGAAGGGAGGTCTACTACCTGTGGTGGTTTTAGATTGTCCACCAACCAAAGATGATGGTTTAAGGTTGTACACCAACCGAAGGCATGCTCATGGGCATCCGTGTCTCTGGCTACATCTCTGAATCCGGAATGACGAATTGTGGCTCAGGCTCGCTTGATATGACGTCGAAGCTTGTACATGACCACCATTTTCCCCCCTGTCAAGGACGAGGTGAAATGATGGCGAAAACTCAACTGCAAGTTTGTTCAATATCCGTGAACATGTTCTGACATGTGTCATAAACATCTTCTTGGCTGCTGATGCCCATTGCCAAGAAGCGATCCATCCAAGATGAATCTTGGTTCTTGTAGGAGGCTGAGGCTTGTTTCTGAAGCATCTGTCTGAAGAATGGGTGTGCCGACCACAGTGCTTGCATGGATGAAGATCAAAACAGTGATCTTTCATGTGGCCAACTCGATCACAGTGTTGGCATTTATCAATCTGTTGTGGAAGTGGAACAAGATCTGGAACAGCTGCAGGTGAACTGTCATACAGGAATCTGGCACTCTGAAATATGATGGGCTTGGTGTAATCTGGAATATGAAAGGACACATCCTTGTCATATCCAAGACCAGTTCTGTGCTTGTTGTGGACAAGCTCTTCCCAAGGTCTGATGATGGGCTTGAGAAGTGCATGTTGAACCGCTGCATCTGCATGTAAATCTGCTCTAGTACAAGGAGTTGAATGGTAATCAACTTCAACTTTTCTGACTTGCTGCTGATGGGAGTCTTTCACAATGTTCTGAACAGAAACAGGTTCAGAATGGTGACTCTTTTGTTGAAGTTCTTCTTGTTGGAGCTAAGATTCCAACTGCAAAAACTCAATCTTCTCATGTGCATCTTGCAAACAACTTTGAATTTTACAAAGAGCATTCTTGCTCATTTTTATCATGTCATCAACATTGGAATGAATGAGGTTTTTCAACAACTCTAATGCCTCATTGATTTTAGCCATTTCAACAACTTAGGCTAAAAAAATGAAAGGGTGTCGGCTTCAACCGGAAATGCACCCGTTTACAATGTGATTCAACAATTGCAAATGACTCCAAGGAATTCTCAAAGTACAAAAATATGCTCCTCAAATGATGGAGGACAATCAACAATAAGTTACATCAACAACTCAAATTTACTGATTCCAACTATGAATGAAGAGGCAAATTCCACTTACAATACAATGTCAATATCTCTGCAAAAATATTTGAATGTGCAGCTGAAAACACTATGCAAGAAGCCTTTAAGGCAGCTGAATTCTCTTCTTCAAATAGTTGTTTCAAACTTGTCTTCTCATGTAAAATTCTTCAAAAAATCACCCTCATATGTGCCACAAATCATAAAATGTAAATCTGCAATTTTCTCTATGTATAGTCCATCTGCTCACATGTCATTTTCTTCATTTTCTTCTGTTCATATCTTCTTTCCTTCCTCTCTCTCTGCGGTTTTTTTTTTTTAAATTAATTAAAAAATAAATTAATTAAGAATGGAGGGAATTTAAAAAGGGAGAGAAATTAAATGGGAAGGGAAATTTAAAAAAGGTGGGAAGTATTATATGGGGGTTTAATAATGGGGGAGGGGGGCTATTAAATAAAAAATTAAAATGGGAAGGGGATTTTTTTATTTTTATTTTTATTTTTGATTAATTAAAAAGTAAATTAATGGGAATAATTAAAAATGGGAGGGAAATGAAAATTTTAAAAGGTAATTAAAAAAAAGGAGAGGAAATTAATGGGAATAATTAAAAAAAGAATTCATTAAAAAAAAGAGGGATTAATTAAAATGGAGAGGGAGTTTATTTAAAAAATGTGTTAATGAAAAAGGATGTGAGAGCGTATGAGAGAGGGGAAGGAGAGTATTACATTGAGGGGGAGGGACGGTTCACGCAGAGAGGGGGCAGATTTGAGGGCCGAAGGCCAAGGGAGAGGGGGAGCCGTAAGGGGTGAAGGTGTAGAGTGGGCGTGTGAGGGAGTGGATTCGAGGGTGCAATGTGAGAGCTCGTAGAGCTGAGAGGGGAGAGCAGTGAGTAAGGCGTATTTTGAGGGTCGGGTGGAGCGTAGATGAGTGGAGGAGTGTATTATCGAATGGAGAGGAGGCAGAAATAAGGGGAAGGGGCCGCGGGAAGAGATTTGTGGTAAGGGGGTAGGGAGTAGCGTAGGAAGAAATAGCGTTGTTGTGAGTAGAGCAGGGTCGTGCATTAGTGCGTGTGAGTTTGGGTAGCAGCTGTAGGTTGGTCTTTTTTTTGTTTTAATTTTTTTGTTTTTGTTTTAAACAATGTGCAGGTTGCAGGGGGCCGAAAGGCCAGAGTTGGAAAATAAGCCGAAAGGCCAGCGTAGGTAAGGGCAGATAGGTGAGTGATCAAGGGGGTGGCCAAAATAAAGGCTTATAGCGTAGGGCTGAGCTTTTGGGAGTGTAGAGCTGGATAGTGATCACAAGGTTTTAAGCAATGAGAGTTGGGTAAGGGGGCCGAAAGGCCAGGACTAGAATTTTTTTTTTATTTTTTTAATTTTTTTTTATTTTAATTTTTGGTTTTAATTTAAAACAGCAGAGTAGAAGACTTTGAAACAACAACAAATTTTTAAGCACTGAAATACAAGCAGCAGATTGCAGAAATGAAGGCAATAGTACAAATTTCAAGTACTGAAATGCAACAGCAGATTGCCAATAAAACCCAGAAATTTTTCAATAGCTCAGTAGCAGAAAAACCCAGAATTGCAAAAAATTTTCAATGGAAAAACTCAGAGTTTTTCCTTTCAGAAACCAACTTTGAAACACTATTTTCAGCAGCTCTTCAAAAATGCAGAATTTGCAGGAAGAAATCAACCTTCAGATGTGCAGTACTGCCTTTTCTTCAAAACCAATTTCTGAGTGCTGCCACGGATTTTGAATGCTACTCTTCTCCAAGATAAAATTTCTGAATGCTGCAAAATCACTGCTACAAAAACTCTGAGTGCTGCAAAAATGCCAATAATTTTTGCAGATATGCACAGGCCATAAACACAAATGGTTCACTCAATTTGAAGCAGGGCCAGCAATCGCCCGCTCTGATACCATGTTAAACACCATGTTAAACACACACATGGTGTATGGGAAAGATAGACACACACAAAAGAGATTCAACACACAATGAAAGATAAGCGTGAGGCTTTCATATTTTCCATTATACAAAGATGTACATTTATAGTACAATGGTGTGACTCTTGGTTTCATATTCCAAGGTCACTTGGACTCCATTGTGACTTTTCGCATTCCACACCTACCCATGTAGGATTAGGTGTTCCAACAGGTTAGGTGACTCTCAGAACATTAATTCTGCATAATATTCTTATGATAGTGTTATGTTGAAAATCAGAAATTTCTGTTAAGAAAATAGCACATAAAGGAAATACATATGTTTGACAATTAGTATGTAAATAGTATAGTCAAGAAATCTCCTAGACTCTACTATAAAAGGACAAAATCATTCATGAATGAAATATGTACTAAGCAGAAGGAAATTAAATAGATATAACAGTGTATATCAAACTTAACCATTCAAGTGAATTATAAACAATAATAGATCTAAGAAATAAATGACTAGCAATAATATTATCATAGTAACAAGTTGCAATAAGGAACTTGGCAATTTCTATAAACTATGAATTTTTGTTTATAAGAAAAGCATGAATTCTGAGTTATAAACTTAAAGTCATTATAGATGAAATAAGTCTTTACAAAAATCATGGAGTTGTGTAGGTGCAGGATTTACATCCTAACCATTCACAGTCCATAACCCAAACTGGGTATCATTAATACAACAATAGAACTAGGTCCCTTTCAAACAAACTGGAAAAGTTCTTGGAAAATTATGCAGAGATTGCATGCCAGAAAATGCCAAAGTAGAATTTTGGACCAACCTGAGGAGGAGGAGTCCATAATTAGACTTAACTGGGAAAGAATATTAATAGTATGCAAAACCAAGTAGGAGTCAAAAATTACCTCCAATATCAAACAATAACTATGAATTAAATTCGTGTTCCTATTATTAAAAGTAATCATCGATTTTAAACTCAATAGAAATAAGGGTTTTACCTTGTAAATACAAAAAGGGCATCCTACCTGAAATAATTAGAGAAATTAATGATTTCAGTAAACAATTATTTTAGTACAAGTTGCTAACAATTAACTATAACAAGTTTACTGACGAAAACCCAGGATTAATAATAATTTCTTAACGGAAGATTAAATATGGAGACTTCAACGTAAATTTAGTAATGATTATAACCTTATGATATGTTGAAACAATATAGTTAAGAGAGTGACAGAAATGAATTTCGAAAACCCTCACTTATTCTGAGGATATGTATTATCTTCTGTAAAACTGAAGAATACGTTTCAATCAAAAGTTAAACAAAAGAATGAAAATAGAGAGACTATATCTCCCCACAAAGGAGGTATGAGACCTCATAAATCTAGGCGTATCACAAAGCTTCCACACTGTGTATTCGTGAAAACAAGACCATCTCTTCTTCTGGAGTAGGGTATAATGCAAGACATGAATTGATACTGACTACGAGATATGTGGAAACCCTACAAAGGTTCGTGGAAATCACACCAATAAGAATGCGACTAGAACATATGCAGAAATGCACAGTGGATAAAAAGGGAGGTCCTGTAGATGCATACCCGAAAAGAAATTGATACCAAGGAGAGACAACACTCAACTGAGAAGAAACATCAAACGAAAATCCATTTCATTCCCAGGCCAGCTGTAAAGGGCAAACAAAGTGATATTAGAATTGATGTAATGCTAAAAACCCCAAATGAATCAACAGTGAACAACGAAAACGTTTTCATCCATCAATTCGTAAACGACGGAGAGAAATTACTTGTAGGAAGAAATACAATGATAATACCTCAGTTTAATTCACTTACTGATTGAAATATCGTGGGGAGAAGGGACATCGAACCAAAACTACGTGGCAACAACGCTGTGCGTTAAGGGTTGCAAGCGTCTCTGAAAACCAAAGCCAAACACAAAAGGTAATATTTATATCTTGTTAGGGTCCTATAATAATAGGATTCATAATTTTTTAATTGACTTTGATTAGTCTTGTAATATGTACATACTTTCCTTTCTGCAAATTGTTTTCCCATATCAGAAAAATAAAATAAAAAAATGTAAAGAGGGTAAAATCATAAAATAAAAATCAAAAGACTTAAAAGAAAAAAATATAAAAAAGAATAGAAAATGGACCCCAAACAAAAAAAGGATAAAAATAAAACATGAAAGTGATGCAAATCCAAATGCCACTACTATTTATTTTTTCTGCAAAATAAAGCTTGTGTGCAGCTTGTTACAATGCCATAAACCATGAAGGTTAAAAAACTTAAACTTAACCTCTCATGCTTTAAATTTCATGTTATTATATAGAGAATAAAGATCTATCCAAATAGTTTAACCTTGGCAGATCAGTAGTTAGGTAGAGAATAATAAGGAGCTCAATAGCTTAATCTGAGCCCTTGGAATAAATAAGGATAAAATTAGTGAATTTGTTGTTTTAAAAGAAAAATGAATAAGGGTTTGCAAGCTCAAATGCACCCAGGTAAATAAAAAAAAAATGTTAGGGTAGCATATGGGTAGGCAGAAACAGTTTTTACAATCATGGATAAGTAGAAAATTGGTCATTTCAGTCACTAAATTCCTTCAAAAAATCATCCCCTTGTAAAAATACTTCATCCCCTCCATTTTCATTCTTTCCCCTTTATTTTTCTTTTTTCCCCATTGTCATTCATTTTCCTTTGCAAAAAACCCCTTTTCCTAAGTTTAAAACCCATTATACTTAAGAAAAGTAAAACCCTTAAACTAATTCCCCTTTTATTCAAAATAACCCAAAAAATAATTTATCCTAAGTGTAAAAACACTATGTCGAGACTCACAACAAAATAATTTATCCCTATATTATGTTTTACATTAGGCTTAGTCTATTTCATCTCCCTCATCTCATTTCATTACTAACACATTAATTTATATATTAACTCCTATATTTACCCTTAAATCTCGTATTAGACTAACCCCTTTAAATATTATTTCCCACCCATATTTTAATTTTAACCTATGTTCTATTTCCCCATGTGATATATAGTCCAGCTCCATCCCATAGGTTAAAACTATTAAATCATATTAATTATTTCGATCCCACTATATAATTAACCCCCACCAATGCTAATGTAACACTTATTCACATTACATTTGTCAATACATATTTCTCCTTCGCCTATCATTCTAAATCTCATTTATATGTATTAAACCTAAGTTTAATTACATTTTCCACCTCCCATTGCATTGAAATCTCGGGCCCCACACCATTTGACCATTCATCCCCATCGCACGATCCGCTCCGTTAGATCTACTTTCGCCAGATCCGACGACGATAAACCCTTGTCACACATTTCTCAACGCATTTCTTAAACAAACCCAAAGCTTGCGATAGACACAGTTTTCGGGGTTTCTCTCACCTCTACGTGTCGGATTCCCATTGGATCGCATTGATCATTCTAATCCCGCTTACCACTTTTGAACCTTGTGAAAACCGCCCGATGGTTTTTTCCTCCCCCGTGCCCAAGCTGATTATTTATTTGAATTGACCACCATTTAATGCCTTCACTTTTCAAATAAAATTGTTTATAAACTGCCCAAATACATTGTTTTACCCTTCCGTTACCATTTTCCGCCCAGAAAAATCATTGCAAACCGAGATCAATGTTGTCGACTCTATTTTTAGCCTAAATCAAATGAAATTATTTGACTGCTACAAATAGTGCAGAAAGTCATCCAAGTCCCTATAAAGACCAACAAAATCTTCTGAATGCTTTCCAACCCCATAAACCTTCCTACACAGCAAAATTGCAATTTCCCAGGTATTCTTTAGAGGAAAAGACTCACTTATCAATCTACAAGAGTTATATAGTTAATTGAATCATTTAGGAGCCTGTATACCTAAAGAAAACCTTGTTGATTCATAAATCCTTTGATTATGTAAACCCTGAGCATTTTCTCACAGATTCTAAAGCCTTGAACTCTTTTAAACACAAAATTTGATTAGTTGAAGCCATCTGCAAACCTGAAAAAGCATTCTGTGAGCTTCAAACCCTTTCCTACAGTACTTAGACATCCTTTTGCATAAAATTGATGTCCTAAGATTGTTTTTATCACAAAAACTGCACTGTAAACCGTAGATATCATTTGTTGAAGGTATAAGGTCTTGAAGTTTCTCTTTTGATACAGAAAATTATAGTTTTAATTAAATTGATCATAATTATTCATTTACAGACAAAAGATAGAACCCTTGTTTTATCCTAGTCCTTATGCAAACTGTCATAACTTATAGAGGTATTTTTCAGGCCTAAATCAGTGTTTTTAAGGTCAAGAGATTATAGAATTGATAAATGAAACAAATATATGGCTTCCAAAAATATTCTAGCAGTCAACCCTCTACAACCACCTGTTTTAGATGTAGATCATATTCCCCTGGTAGATGTAGACTTCAAGATTGCAGATATTGTGACAAAGTTCAACCTTCTTGAGCTCCATTATTGGAGCCAAGAAAAATCCCTAGATCAGGCTGATGAAGTGTTTATCTGGGAATCAAACTTGCCAAAATATGTTGTTCCTCATACTCACCAAAGCCCAGAAGTAATCAGATTTTGCCAATGATGCTACTCTCCTTATCAAAGAGTCATTGTGAACACTGAAAATGAATTTTTGTTTACCATTACAGTTGAGTTTATCAACCAGATGCTTCAAATACAACCTGGGCCAAATGAAGTTCCTTTGTCTATTGAAGCCCTCATTAAGTTCTCCTTGGATCTGGAGTTTCCCAAAAGATTCCAAATTTTTCAAACCTTCATGCCATCCTATGTGGAAATTCCCAAGATGAATCCTCCATACTCCTCTGCTAAATTCTCTGAAAGGACAAGACATAATATTTCCATGTTGTCTTTCATCCTTGGCTATTTTATATATGAACATGATGATGTTGCAGTGCTTGGTTTCTTGTCTATTTTTGCATATGGTCAGCCTCCTGTTGTCATCTTTAACTTTGCCCAATATATTGCTGACAGTTCCATGAGCAATTAGTCAAAATTCCTTCTAAAGGTGTTTTTAGGTATTCTTCATTCCTATTCCACATGTTCCTATATTTTCAGTCTGAAAAGTTTCCTATAAGTCTTCAAAAGCTTGATGTGGAAGGAAATCCACAATCTGTCATATTTTGTACTTCCTTGATAAGGAAAAATTCAAATGAGTTTACCTATCCAGAGTTCACAGATTCTTTCATCCATCCCTTGGTCAATTTGTTAAACAGTAATGTGCAACCTAGAATTAGCAATGAAATCAAGAAGGTTTTACAATTTTCTGAGCACAATAGGACATGTGATTGGTACTTGTACCAAAATCACACTGAAATAAGACTCTAGATTAAGCCTTATCCCTTATAAACTGCCAAAATACCTCCCGATGAAGTTATTTTCTTTGGAGTATATAAGGAATATTCTAAATTCAGATGCTGTCAATTTCTTAATTGCAAAGAAGAAAACACAGTTCAAGTTGAAGAACTAGGTTGGCCCATTCATTTGTAATAATAGAGAAGCAGGTCCAGAGGCAGAAAAACAGTTGCAGGAGTTCAAATTCATTCCTAGTTTTCTTTGGTATTATGATCCCCTTGGTGTTATTAGCAAAATGAGAGTTAAATGAAAATTAACTCCATACATACATGAAAAAAATCCTGAGATTGAGAAATTCTGAAACCAATCTGAATGGTTAGAGAATACATTGGTAGAGGCAGAGAAGCAAAGTGATACTAGTCAAACTTTGCAAATTCCAGCCCAAGAATACGGAAATGTAAAAAAAAATAGGGAGGAAGGGTCTTATACAGCAGAGACTACAACAGAGATTAAATTCAAACTCAGATACAACAAAAAGCCAAAGCTAAATCCTTGTAGCAAAGAAAAGGAGACAGTAGAGGTCATTGACACAGAAATTCCAGAGAAAGATAATGTACCTCCAACAATAATTGAAGAGGAACATTAGTCAACTACCTCAAAGACACAGTTAATTCAGAAACGACACAGTATAGAAGTGCTTTCATCCAAAAAAACAACTGAAAATGAAATGGATATAAAGGAAAGATACAAGGAAATTAAGGCCAAAAATGAAGAAATAAAAAATGAAATATATTCTCAGTATCTAAAGCAAACTCCTAGCATTCAGAATAAGCTACTTTCAGCCTTTGACTACAAGAACAAAAATATGCTAATGATAGTTCTTCAGCCCACAGTTCCAACTCCTAAATCATCCTCTGATTATAAAAAGATTGATTTTGAAGTTCCAGTCCAGGATATTCATCCTCTGGATCAAATTGAATTTCATAAGCAAGCGAGAGAGATGATTTATTCCACAATGAACCTAAGGCCATGAGTGCGTAGAAACTTCAAAACACTTTGATAAATGTAAGAGATTAGCTCAAATTGGAGAAGGCATCTTCATATGCAAAGGACACCAGAATCAAATCCTTGGAAGAGCTAGTGATTGAAGTAGGCTATGATCCTAAAAATATAAAATTTGCAGAGGAATTCATCAAAAAGAAAAATGCAGACATTGTTGCATTTAAGAAATAATTGAAGCTGCCCCCTACAGAACATCCTCAAGCCAAGGAGGTCTTACATGATTCCAATTAGAAATATGAGATGATGAGTCTCATTTTACAATTGACAGCTCAAATAAAGGAAATGGAAATTGAAATGGACAAATTGGTCCAGGAGAAAGAAGCCAAAAATGTAGAGAAAGTTCCTGCTATTGTGATTCATGTAGTTACAACAATTGTAATGGTCATAGAAGTTGCAGTTATTCATCCACAACTTCAGCCACATAATCTTCAACAACAACCGCACAACACTCAGATGAAGCAAAAAATTAGTAAAGGCAATGCAAGACATGTCTATCCAAACTAATGAGATAAATAGACTAAAAGAACAACTCAAAAATCTTGAAGATGCTAAGAAAAGTGCACAAATAAATGCAAAGAATGAAGAACAAAAAGCCAATAGATTGAATGAGCAACTAAATAAGTTAGAAAAAGAACTAACTTTGAAGGAACCAATGGCACATGTCAAGCAACAATTATGGTTCAATATCATTGAAGTAATCAATTATATGTGGCCATCCATACAGGGCATTTATGAGCAGAAAGATTTATTGAAATCAACAAGAGAAGAAATATAGAAGACAAAAGAAGATCTTAGCAAGAAACCTGAAGAAGATCTAGAAATCATCAAGTTCATCAATTCCAAAAATAAACAAGAGCTGGAAGAAATTGGAATTACTGACAGAACAGAGACCATCCTAGAAGTTAGGAAGGTAATCTCTAAAAAGAACTTGATGAAACAATTAGAGGAGAAGTTCCAGAACATGGAGATTGCAATCACAAGGTTCAAGATTAAGTTTGATGTTCTAAGGCAAAAAGGCCTTCCCAATCCTCTAGTGATTAATGATAGATTAATGAAGCAGGAAGATTACAACAAAAAGATAAGAGAGTTTGCCAAAGAGCAGGTGAACAAATCAGCGTTGCAGGGAATACCAACAGGGAAGGTACTATATAAAATTTTTGAGAATTTCAATTTACTTACAGCATGAAGTAAAACAATTATTTGTGAAAAAACCAACATTCTCAAAATACACTGAAGCTGATGAAAACTTCAGAAGGATGATGAAATAAAACCGCCAGAGGCAAAATTCTGGGAAAAGTTGACTGATCTACTTTGAGATCAGATTACAGTGAGCACATAACATTGAAAGTAAAAAAACATGGCTTGTTGTCTTGACATCAGCATTTACAGTTTTGCAGATTAAAGAGTATCAGTAAAAGAGTATCAGGATGAAAGGTTAAAGACAAAATCAGAGCAAAAATGAACCTGTCAGCGTGAAAGACACCTCATTGACTAGTTGCAATATTCGTTGAACAAACAAAAAGATAAAGCAGTGATAAAAGCAAGATGACAAACCATTTTATTTCAATAAAAAAGGGACAGCTAGCATTAGTTAGGAAGTTGTCACTATCTTCTTGCATGAAGATATTTCTTTTCCATAAAAAAATTCCTAAGTTTATTCTAGGATATTTTGTATGAGTTTTTGTATAAATACTTCTCATTAGGAAGTATTAAGGGTGGATGAATTGGTGAATGTTTATGTAGTTATACTATTATGAACCTAAAGGTTTTTTGTATCAATTTCAAGTCAGCAGACTGGATCACAGGAAATAAAGTATCAAATTACGGGATTCATGTGTTGGCCTACTACAGTGAAGTATTTTCACTTGTTACTTTGTCAATTTTTTTATGTTTTCCATCAATACTTGAATGTGTTCTAAATCTAAGTGATAAATCAGGAATTGTTATTTCAGAATATGTTAAAAGAGTTTTGTTTTGACTGATTATCATTTATGTGTTTTCAATTGATATCTAGATTACATAACCCTTAATTGCTCATTGATTTCGATTGACCTCTACCTTTTCACTCATAATTCAGATTTAAGAACCCTTAATTTCTCTTTTATCCCGATCAAAACCATTTCACCATCAGCGTTGAAGATCTGAAGTGACTCAACTATCTTGCCTTGTAAACATTTCCCTTTAGACCTTGATCCTGATCTGACTGCTTAACACATTGACTCCATTTACCCAATGGGATACAGATCTATAGCTATCCATCTAAGTAAGTGATTTCACCACCAAATCAAATAAAAACCCAAAACTAATTTACCCTATATAACTAGCCTAAAATCAAATACAAATCAACAGAGATAAATCATATAGAGAGAGCCCTCTCTGAGCATTAGGAAGGCTAGATCCTAAGGCTTAAAAGTAGGTTTTTGGTTACCTCTAATATTCTTTAAAATTAAAATCATAAATCTCACAACTTTTGAGAATTATTGAAGTGATAACATATCTAGTTTAAATTCCAGCAGAGATAATGGCAGCAAATAATAAAAATTGAAGGACGCAAACTGAAAAGGGAAATGCTAAATATGTTCAATCTCCACTGTAATTCCAAAACTAAATATAAAGGAAAACACAGAGTAGAAGAAATTAATGGACGCATTCATATTACCTGTGCAGGGGATGCCGAAATGTGAAATTTCTCTCTGCGTAGAAGATGTAGATTCAATCTTTGCGTACCTTTAGAAAACCTCCCTTACGTAAACATATCGATGGCTAGAAAATTCGAAATACTGAGAGCCACTCAAAAACCAAATTTCATAAACCAGACAGAGGTCAGTTGCTAACATAGAATTCAGAAATGAATGCTCTCAATAAAAAAATGACACTTCTTATCAGATCAAAAAACCCTAACTGAGGTTCGATCCAAACCCTCCACGTGTAATGAATCTGGCGATCAGTCTGAAGAATTTCCGTGGAGGGACGAGTTAAATCAAGAGCCATGTGAATTGGTACATTTAATTTAATGTCCAGAATCTCAATGAATATCTCGGGCAATAGTGGTCGAAATCATATACAGAAAATTAAAAACCTATCTATTCATAGTAAATACCATAGGGCTGGCAATTTCATGAGGAGTGACGTGGAGCCTCGAATCAACGAATTCACATAGGTAATGAAACCGATTAGGTTAAACATCACATCTCAGTAGCCATACGAGTAATACCTCATGAAAACCCTGTCTCAAGTCATATCGGAAACTGATCCATGTATAGTATACATTGAGAGTTTGGTTAAGAAAAAAAAGGTTGGCGTACATACATATAAACATGGTGATACCTCTTAACAAATGTTATATAATCATTTGATAAGTCATAAATGACATAGAAGGTAAGGAGTATATACTCAAGCCATGAAATGGAAATCGTATTAAGAGTTCTAACCCTTCATGAAAATAATCACACTTATAAATAAGTTATACCATAGTGAAGGAAAACGTGAAAAATTATATACCTGTGTTGGGGATATATATGTGAATCATAACCTTTAAAACGCAGAGTTAAACCATGGAGATAATTGATAACCCTACAATCAAAGCGGTTTGTATGTAATTAACTATATATATATATATATATATATATATATATATATATATATATATATGTGTGATAGCTTATAATGTAAAGCTAATTAAAAGAATACATGGTTGAAGGGGTAAGGTTCAAAAAGGGTATTAGTTATTAGGGGTAAATGGAAAAATCATTATTAATAGTTAAGAGGGAGAGTTAAGTATTAATACGCAAGGGATTAGGGACCATGTGAAATAGAATAGGGAAGAATCCCTAAACTGAGAATCTTAATTGAGATTTTATAAATGGGATTATTAGTCATCACTAGTATATGAATAAGCTGAGAGATGAAATTGTACAACAAAGTAACTTGTTGATGGCAGAAGTACGTCAAAATGTGACGAATAATATTCTGTCCATAGGAGGAAATTAGTGTTAGTACTATAATTAGAAAAAAAAATCGAAATGGAGATGTTACAAATGGTATTAGAGACCATGTTAAAAACACATGGCCATAATGTGTGCCCACACCAGAGAAAAAATTTTTGTTGCTGTAAATTGTTTATTAAATTAAATTTTCACTAATGTTTAATTTTATGTACAGTGAAACAGTGCAGAACCATACAGCTGCAAACCATGAGTGAAGGGGATGAGTTGTATGTGGATCTGGGTGGTGAAGAAAATCCAATAGATCCTAATGCTCCATTGATGGCTATGATGCGTCAGATGCAAAGAGAAATTATGCAACTGAAAAACCACAATGAAAGGCTATTTTTAGCCAGCGAAGAGAAAGAAAGGTTAATCAAAGAATTGACCTCTTGGAACAGTCACAAAGGTGAAGGTTCTGGAAGAAAGAGAAAGGGAACTGTAGACTGCTCAGAAGAGTCTGAGGAGGATGAAGCCTCTAGACAACAGTCTAGGAGGAATAGGGAATTATAGGGTGAATTCTGAAAAATCAAACCTCCCTCCTATGATGGAGAGAAGGAAGAAGATGCAGAAGCTTGGCTTCTAAACATGATAAATTACTTTCAAGTTTATGAATATGAAATTAACTTGAAAGCCAGGCTAACTATTTACCAGTTACAAGGGAAGACTACATTGTGGTGGGAGAAACCCAAAATGGTGCATGCGTTAGATGAAAAAGATGTAACTTAGGAGGATTTCCAAATCAAATTTAAACATAGATACAAGTACTGAGAGAGGCAACTACTGTAAATGATGTGGCAAGAAACATCTCCAAAATTAATGCAGCCCTAGAAGATCGGCAAGCTGAACACCAATCCACAATGGTTGAAATAGAGGGTATGATTGTTGAACAACATCTTTTTGTTTTGATAGATCCAGGTGCATCTTTAAGTTATATAAGTCCTCAAATGGTAGAAGAATGCAAATTAAAGTCAGAGAAATTTCAGCAATCATGGTTATTTCAGTTAGCTAACAGGACAAAAATAAAAGTAACTCATAGATTACCCAAGACAACTATAAATCTAAATGGGTACAAAACTGAACTGAATTTGAATATTTTACCTCTAGGTTCCTATAATGTGTTAGTAGGAATGGACTGGTTAGAAAAACATAAGGCTATGTTAAGTTGTTTAGACAAAACATTACACTGTATAGATGGTGAGAGAAAACCTGTGATAGTAAAAGGGAAACCCAAACCCATATCTGTGAGACAATTTTCAGCACTTCAATTTAAAATAACATCAAGAAAAGGTTGTTAAGTGTATGTTGTACAGGTGGAGGAATTGGGACAACAACCTGAAAATGATCTTTTGGAAAACTTACTAGTCATTCGAGAGTTCAAGAATGTGTTTCCAGATGAAATTCCTCATCTGCCCCCTAAAAGAGAAATTGATTTCTCAATTGAATTAGTACCGAGAGCTACACCAGTCTCTAGAGCCCCATACAGAATGAGTACCCTAGAATTGATGGAGTTGAAAATGCAACTACAAGAGTTGTTGGATAGAGGTTATATAAGACCAAGTGTATCCCCCTAGGGAGCACCGGTACTGTTTGTCAAAAAGAAAGATGGCACATTCAGAATGCGCATAGATTATCGACAATTGAATAAAATGACCATCAAGAATAGATATCCTCTACCCAGGATAGATGATCTATTTGATCAAGTTAGGGGAGCCATAGTATTTTAAAATTTTGATTTAAGGACAGACTAACATCAACTGAGAATTAAAGATGAAGACATAAGTAAAACTGTATTCATAACCAGATATGGACACTATGAGTTTGTAGTCCTACCTTTTGGGTTAACTAATGCACCTGATACTTTTATGTGCTTAATGAACAATGTTTTGAATAAGTATTTAGACAAATTTATCCTAGTATTTATTGATGACATTCTGATATATTCTAAGAATGAAGTTGAACATAAAGAACATCTCAGAATTGTCTTACAAACACTTAGAGAGCATAAGTTGTATGCTAAATTTAGCAAATGTGAATTTTTCAAAGATAAAATTCAATACTTTGGCCATATAATTTCAGAGAAAGGATTAGCAGTGGACCCAGAAAAGATACAAGCTATGGATTGGTCTGTGCCTACTAATGTTTCCTCTGTAATATCTTTCATGGGAATTGCAGGATACTCTAGGAGATTTGTAGAGAGATTTTCAGCCTTAGCATACCCTATTACATCTCCACAAAGGAAAGGAGTTAAGTTTGAGTGGACAGAAAAATGTCAACATATCTTTGAACAGTTAAAACTTAAACTTAAAACTGCACCTATTTTAAAGATTGCTGATCCAAATCAGGTATTTGTGGTATGTAAATGTGCTTGTGGAGAGGAATTAGGAGGACTGTTACTACAAGAAAACTCAGTCATAGCATACGAGTCAAGGAAATTAAAGAAACATAAACAGAATTATAGTGTTTATGACTTAGAGTTAGCTGCTGTAATGCATGCTTTGAAGATGTGGAGACATTATCTGTTAGGGAGAAAATTTATATTGATGATAGATCACATCATTTTAAAGAATTTCTTCACACAACCTGATTTAAATTCTAGACAAGCTAGATGGTTGTCCTTCCTTAGTGAGTTTAACATGGAAATCAAACATATCAAGGGGAAAGAAAACAAGATTGCAGATGCATTAAGAAAAAATGCTAGTCAAAGTGTTAATAATGTTGGAAGTAGTCCAAACTTTGATATTGAAGGATTGATACAAGAAGTGATGAGACAAGACCCAAACTATGAAAAACTTCAGGAAAAATTTCAGAGACAAGAGATGAAAGGGTATACTAAAAAAACAGAGGGGTCTGATTTGATATAAAGACAGATTATATATCCTCAATGTAGACTCATTAAAGACAGAAATTTAATATGAGTATCATAAAAGACCCTATGCAGGACACCCAAGATATCAGAAATTAATTTCAGCTCTAAGAAATAACTTGTTCTGGCCAGGTATGAAAAAGGATGTGGCAAATTATTTAGCTAGATATCTGGAATGTCAACAGATAAAGGTAGAGCATCAACATCCAGTAGGATTGTTGAATCCTTTACCCATTCCAGAATGGAAATGGGAAATAGTTTCCATAGATTTTATTACCGGTTTACCAAGAACTAAGTACCAACATGACTTTATCATGGTAGTAGTTGATACTTTGATTAAGATTGCACACTTTTTACCAATACAATCTACTTTTGGAACAACTCAAGTAGCTAATGTATTTATGAAAGAGATTGTAAAATTGCATGGTATTCCTAAGATGATTATATCAGATAGAGATACAAAGTTTACTACGGCTTTTTGGAGGAGTTTGTTTGGGGGAATGGGTACCAAATTGAACTTTAGTACCACATACCATCCCCAAACTGATGGCCAAACTGAAAGAACAAACCAGATTTTAGAAGACATGTTGAGAATGTATGTAATGGATAAACCAACAAAGTGGGAAGACTTCCCACATTTAGCAGAGTATGCCTACAACAATAGCTACCAAGCCTCAATCAAGATGAGTCCTCTTGAATCATTATATGGCAGAAAATGCCATACACCTCTAAGTTGGAGTCAACCAGAGGAATGGTTAATACTTGGACCTGATGCATTGCAGGAAATTGAAAGAACTGTAAATAAAATTCAGCAAAATATCAAAACAAAACAAGACAGATAGAAAAGTTATGAAATAAAAAGAGAATTCATAGATAATTCAATGTGGGTGATCATGTTTACTTAAGAATTAAACCCAAGAAGAGTACTTTGTATACTGATAGCTGTGAAAAAATAGCACCACGCTACTGTGGACCTTTTGAAGTATTGGAAAGAGTTGGACCAGTGCCCTACAAGTTGGCTTTACCTAGTCACATTAAGGTTCACGATATTTTTCATGTTTCATTATTAAAAAAAAAAATGTGCATGATCCTACTCATGTTATTGATTGGACTATGATACAGGTGGAACCAGAAGGGGAATTCCTTCCAGAGTCACTTCGAATCTTGGTACGAGAAGAAATTGAGCTCCGAAACAAGACAGTGGCCAGCGTGAAAGTGCAGTGGAGGCACTTTTCACCCGAAGAGGCTACTTGGGAGCGAGGAGGTAGAATAAAGCTAGAAAGAGGAAAAGCTAGATTTAAAGTACTTTTGTGGAAGAAACAAAAGGAAATCCTAGGCACAAAGGAAAGCAACATATTAATTTAACTAGACGCAGTTAAGGAAAACATGCTGATGGGAAAACAAGCTTAAATAAGCAGATTCAGGATAGACAAGGGGTTGTATATTGCTGGAGAATTTGATCTCTACTTGGGGGGACTTGTGGAGAAAGAGCTCAAAGGTTGGGTGGAACCTAATCTACCTTAAGTGGTATGCACCAGTTGATTTCATTTTTACTTAGTAATTAGTATTGTTATGATTATGCTAGTTGATTAAGATAGTAGCTGTAAACGAACTTGTTCAAAATCTGGGCATGATTATATATTATGCAATTAATATTAAGTTTAAATTAGGTGTGAAGTCTGTACATTGAACAAATTAAACTATAACAAACATAGTATGTTATGTATTGTTGCATAGACAGAAATTTGAATAATACCAAATCTCAGAATGTCTAAACCTTATTGAAGTTTTAGATATGAGGTTAGGTGACTCTCAGAACATTAATTCTGCATAATATTCTTATGATAGTGTTATGTTGCAAATCAGAATTTTCTGTTAAGAAACTTGCACAGAAAGGAAATACATATGTATGACAATTAGTATGTAAATAGTATAGTCAAGAAATCTCCTAGACTGTACTATAAAAGGACAAATTCATTCATGAATGGAATATGTACTAAGCAGAAGGAAAATAAATAGATATAACAATGTGTATCAAACTTAACCATTCAAGTGAATTATAAACAGTAATATATCTGCGAAATAAATGACTAGCAATAATATTATCATAGTAACAAGTTGCAATAAGGAACTTGGTAATTTCTATAAACTATGAATTTTTGTTTATAAGCAAAGCATGATTTCCGAGTTATAAAATTAAAGTCGTTACAGATGAAATAGGTATTTACAAATATCACGGAGTTGTATAGGTGCAGGATTTACATCCTAACCATTCACAGTCCATAACTCAAACTGGGTATCATTACGACAACAAGAGAACTAGGTCCCCTTCAAACAAACTAGAAAAGTTCTTGGAAAATAGTGTAGAGATTTCATGCCAGAAAATGCCAAAGTCGAATTCTGGACCAACCTAAGGAGGAGGAGTCCATAATTAGACTTAACTGGGAAAGAATGTTAATAGTTAATAGTCTGCAAAACCAAGTAGGAGTAAAAAATTACCTGCATCAAACAGTAACTATGAATTAATTTCGTGTTCTAGTTATTAAAAGTAATCATCGATTTTAAACTCAACATAAATAAGAGTTTTACCTTGTAAATACAAAAAGGGCATCCTACCTGAAATAATTAGAGGAAATTAGTTATTTCAGTAAAAAATTATTTTAGTACAAGTTGCTAACGATTAACTATAACCAGTTTACTAACGAAAACCCAGGAATAACGGGAGATTAAATATGGAGAGTTCAACATAAATTTAGTAATGATTATAACCTTATAATATGTTGAAACAATATAATTGAGAGAGTGACAGAAATTAATTTCAAAAAACCTCACTTATTCTAAGGATATGTATCATCTTCCGTAAAACTGAAGAATACGTTTCAATCAAAAGTTAAGAAAAAGAATGAAAACAGAGAGACTATATCTCCCCGCAAAGGAGGTATGAGACCTCAGAAATCTAGGCATAGCACAAAGCCTTTGCACTATGTATTCGTGAAAACAATACCATCTCTTCTTACAGAGTAGGGTATAATGCAAGATATGAATTGATACCGACTACGAGGTATGTGGAAAGCCTACAAAGGTTCGTGGAAATCACACCAATAAGAATGCGACTAGAACATACGCACAAATGCACAGTAGATAAAAAGGGAGGTCCTGTAGATGCATACCTGAAAAGAAATCGATACCAAGGAGGTGCAAACACTCAACTGAGTAGAAACATCAAACGAAAATCCATTTCATTCTCGAGCCAGTTGTAAATGGAAAACAAAGTGATATTAGAATTGATGTAATGCTAAAAACCCCAAATGAATCAATTGACAGTGAACAACAAAAACATTTTCATCAGTCAATTCGTAAATGACAGAGAGAAATTACTTGCAGGAAGAAATACAATGATAATACCTCAGTTTAAATCACTTACTGATTAAAATATCGTGGGGAGAAGGGACATCTAACCAAAACTATGCAGCAACATCGTTGTGCGTTAAGGGTTGCAAGCGTCTTTGAAAACCAAAGCCAAACATGAAAGATAAGATTTTTATCTAGTGCAAATGCCAGTAGAGATAATGGCATCAAATAATAAAAATTGAAGGACGCAACCTGAAAAGGGAAATGTTAAATACGTTCAATCTCCATAGTAATTCCAAAACAGAATATAAAGGAAAACACAGAGTAGAAGAAATTAATGGACGCATTCGTATTACCTGTGCAAGGGATGTCGAAATGTGAAATTACTCTATGCGTAGAAGATGCAGATTCAATCTCTGTGTACCTTTAGAAAACCTCCCTTACAAAAACATAACGATGGTTGGAAAAGTCGAAATACCGAGAGCCACGAAAAAACCAAATTTCATAAACCAGACAGAGGTCAGTTGCTAACAAATAATTTGGAAATTAATACTCTCTATCAAAAAATGACACTTCTTATCAGATCAGAAAACTGTAACTAAGGTTCAATCCAAATCATCCACGTGTAATGAATCTGGCGGTTGATCTAAAGAATTTCTGTGGAGGGACGAGGTAAATCAAGAGCCATGTGAATTGGTACATTTAATTTAATGTCTAGAATCTGTTAGGATATTCCGACACATAGGAAACAGTTAAGAATAACTTAGTCTAGTGTAGAGTTAGCTAAAGTGTTTTTCTTTACCATGTACATTTGTAACTTATAATCCGACGGTCACGATTTGTAGTGATACGAAGATTATCTCTCTCCTCGGTATTAACGACACTTGATCTGTGGCTTAACACCCGATTGGTCCATGATCTCTATTTAAAGAGCATGGAGGGTCATTTTTCTGGTAACCGTTCATGAGAGAAACATATGTAACTTTTCTTTTTATATTAATAGATTGTCTAAAGTGGCTGCGTTGACTCGGGCCGTGGACTATTTCCCACTTTAAGGGTTTTAACCACGTGATTATACTAGTGTACTGATTTGTGATCTGTTTGTGAGCGGTGACCTTTGGTTCTTGATCTAAGGAACTTACCCTATAAATTCCTACATGGTATCAGAGCTATTTTGAGGGCCGCATCCGTTGTTGATCAAAATCTCAAGCCAGTTTGATTGCATGCGAATTACATTTTGTAGATATACTATTTATGAACATTTTTGGGCTTAGATAATTGTTCTGTTGTGTCCGGAGCGTCTGTTAAAATGAGGAACGCCTTTCGTTTCATGCGAAAAGGTTTCCGGCTGCCCAAGTTATGACAATTTAGATCTGGAGGTATAAAGCTTCTGTTTTGCAGTTATATTTGTTAATAATTCTGCTTATTTCGGTTCCCTCTGTTTATTTTCGGTTTTTAGGTTTTATTTATTTCCCAGATCTACACCTTCTTCTCTGTGTATGCTCTTTGTTGTGTGCTACATGCGATCTTGGCAAATCAGAAACAGGAAAATGGATTTTTTTTTTTGCTACGTATGCTCTTTCCCTGCGTCTTTGTGTGATCTCGGGAAATCAGAAATAGTGGAATATTTGATAATTGCCGGTAGGGCTAACCGAAAATCTAACATTCTGCTATAAGGCTTGCATTTATTTATTTTTTTGCTTGGTTTTTGTGTTTTTTTGTGCAGGAAAAGACACGCACACTAAAGAGAAGAAAAAAAACAAAAAAAACCCTTCCTCATTTCAAACAATAACATAATCTTTTTACTATCTCACTTGGTGAGGAGTTAGTTTATGAGAATAGAGGTCTTAGGCTCAAATCTCTTTCTCAAGCTTCTTTTTGTAAAAAGTTTTTGTTAAAAGGGACGAGATTTTATTTTTTTAAGTTGAACTTTATCACCAAATTTCAAACCGTTTCCATAACTATTTGGCATCTACAACTCAGATTTTTCAAAAGGCATAACTTCTTCATTCGGAAGCCGTTTTTCGAGCTGTTTTTTTTTAAACGACCTAATTTTTTGAGATCTTTCCATTGGAGCAATTAGTTTCAGCTTTTCTCAGCTTTAGGTTTTAAAAAAAAAATGGAAAGTGCATGCCCGATTATTGTTAAAAACACCAATTATTTCCAATGGATACCTCACATGGTAGATATACTTAAAGCGCTTTATAGAATAGCCACAGGGCTAGAAACTAAACCTTCTGATGATGATAAAGTCGATAAATGGGAAAATAAACAAGATCAAGCACGACGATTGATAGGAATGTCCATTGCTCAAGATTTTCGATTTCATATCCTTGACATTGACACCCCTCATGAAGCCTTGGACAAGCTAAATACTGTATTTGGCATTCAAAATAAAATCGGGGCCTATCAGCTTGAAAATGAGTTACTTACTTTGGACCCCAATAATTTCTCCTTTATTGAGGATTTTTTGTCCAAATTCAAGACTCTTAGAATTCTTTTAGAAGATTGTAAGGTAAAAAAGGAAGATGGTAGCCTCATTTATTGCATTCTTTCTAAGCTTGGCCCTGCATACTCTGTATTTGTTTCCGCCTTCCATTCCACTAGAGAAGCCATCATTTATTCAGGAACTACTTACAAGAATCCCTCTTTTGATTCATTTTGCGATTCTTTGATAAGAGAACAAGAAAAACTCTTACACATTGGTCTTATCACTTCTGGAAACGCTTCTAAGAAAACCTTAGCAGCCCAACATCAATCATATCAAAAGAATGCCAAGAAGCAGTATCCTAAAAAGTATGGTCCGAAACCAAACAAGGGTTCTAAGCAATTTCAGCCGCAAACTGAAAAAGCAACTCACCAAAATGATAAGGCATATAAAAATAAAGGAAAGAAGACAGATAGACATTGTAACTTTTGAAATCGTGATGGCCATTTAGAGTCCAAATGTTTTAAGAATATGGAAGCCTTAGAAGCAACAATGAAGAAGCACAACATCAATTTGGAGCACTCTTCACCTTCATCTTCAAGAATGGCACTTTCTGCTTGTGTTTTTCAAGCATCAAGATCTAGTTATGCATTAAATGTATCTTCTTCTTCTCATTCTCATGAGTGGCTCATTGATTCTGGATCTTCTTACCACATGGCCAAAAATCAAGCCATGTTTTCTTCTTTAAATGATTGTAACACCAAACATATTTATGTTGGTGATGATAGATCTCTTAGTGTTGTAGAATCTGGAACCATTCATCTAGATAATGGTCAGTTTAATGATGTACTATGTGTTCCTACCTTGTCATGCAACCTTCTCTTTGTTTATCAGATAACTCATTCAGGTGAAGGGAAAATAGTAGAATTCTCACCTCATGATGTTGTAATCAAGGACCTCAAAGATCCTCAACATATTTTAGCTATTGGCATTGCTGATGATTCCACAAGGTTGTATAAGTTTAACAACTTTGGGTCATCATGTCTTCCCTCCGTTTTTGTTGCTCATAATGATGATGTGAGCAAACTTTGGCATGAGCGATTTGGTCACTTAAACTATCGCTCTCTTCAAACTCTATGTAAGGAAAATATGGTGACGGGCCTTCCTATGGTGTCTTGCCGAGATGGTGTTTGCTCCGGATCTGTACTAGGAAAACATCATTGGGATAGTTTTGACAAACGTGCCTCTTGGCATGCTTCAGCCTCTTTGCAGCTTGTGCACAGTTATTTATGTGGTCCACTTCCTGTTGTTTCTTTCTCTGGTTGCAAGTACTTCTTAACTTTCATTGATGATTTTTCCAGACGCACTTGGGCATACTTCTTAAAACTCAAGAGTGAAGTTTTTAACATGTTCTTGGCCTTTAAGGCCTTTGTTGAGAAACAATATGGACATCAAATTATTAAGTTAAGATCAGACAATGGAGGAGAATATGTTAACAATAAATTTATCAACTTCTGCACTGAGCATGTCATTCAATTGCAACATACCATTCCATATACTCCACAACAAAATGGTGTAGCTAAAAGGAAGAATCGCACCTTAAAAATAGCTAATTGTATGCTTCAATCTAAAGGACTTGGTCTTAATTTTTGGGTAGAAGCCATTAACTATGCAAATTACATAGTAAATCGCACTCCTACTAAGGTTTTAAAGAATATAACTCTAGAAGAAGCTTGGAGCTCAATCAAACCATATGTAAGTCACTTTCGTGTTTTTGGAAGTGATGCTTGGGCCCATATTCCAGATGCGAAACATAAAGCCTTAGAACCTAAGAGTGAAAAATGTATTTTTGTTGGATATTTTGAATATGTCAAAGGATATAGACTTCTTCAACCGAAATCCAAAAATCTAATCATTAGAAGAGATGTAAAATTTGATGAAAATATATTGGCTTGCGAGCCTAGTTCGGCAGGTGTGCCACCCTTGGCCCGCGAGCTTGATTCAGCATATGTGCCACCTCTCTCTCTCTTCTATTTTTAATAGCATTCCTTCTAGCTCAGATGATGACAACGAGGATGGAAATCCTCCTCCACCTCTTGCAATTGTTCCTTTTACTCCACCGCTTCCAATATGGGTCTTCTCTACTTGTGATGCAACAGGTTCTCTTGCAAGTGACCCTGCTGATCGACGACGTACACGTTCTCAGTTCGAAAGAGCTTCTTCCTTATTGGCTCAAGTTCCAGAAAATCCTGATCTAGAAACCTTTGAAGAAGCCTCCGGTCATCCGAATTGGGATGCAGCTATGAACGAAGAATATCGTTTCTTATTGGCGAATGATACTTGGGATCTTGTTCCTCTTCCAAAAGGAAGAAAAATTATCAGATGTAGCTGGGTTTACAAAACAAAGTTTGGACCAGATGGAAAAGTGGATAGACATAAAGCTCGTCTTGTTGCTAAAGGATTTTCACAAGTTGAAGGCATTGACTATACTGAAACCTTCTCCCCTGTTGCCAAAATGAATTATATCCACCTTGTTATTTCCCTTGCTGCCTCCTTTTAATGGGAATTCCATTAGATGGATGTGAAATCCGCCTTCTTGCATGGAGATTTACATGAAGAAATCTACATGGAACAACCCCCTGGCTTTATCCAAAATGACTCTAGCCTTGTTTGTCGCCTTAGGAAGTCTCTCTATGGTATCAAACAAGCTCCTCGGTCTTGGTATGCGAAAATGGATAGATTTCTCTTAGATAATGTCTTTTCTAGGTGTCATTCTGACAACACTATCTACACCAAGAAAGTGGGTAATTCCTTCACCATCCTTGTTCTTTATGTTGATGATCTTATCCTTACTGGTAGTGATCCAAACCATATAAACCATGTGAATTCTAGCCTCAAAAATAAGTTTGAAATGACAGACTTAGGACACTTGCATTATTTCCTTAGTCTTCAAGTCTTGCAATCCAAGGAAGGCATTACCCTCTCTCAGTCCAAGTATGCATGTGATCTTCTACACCACTTTCACATGGAAGACTGTAAGCCAGCCCCTTCTCCCTTTCAGTCTGGAGTCAAGCTTTCAGTCACTTGTACTACCCCTGAAGTTGATGCTACCTTATATCATCAACTTGTTGGTAAACTTTTGTATCTAACCCATACCCGTCCTGACCTTTCCTTTGTCGTTGGTCTTGTCGCTCGGTTTATGCACCAACCTCATGAAAGTCACTGGAAAGCAGCTAAAAGAATACTTCGATATATTCGAGGTACAATTCAGTTCGGGATTCATTACAGTGCAGGAGCATCTCCATTGTTGATTGGTTTCACTGATTCTGATTGGGCTGGTGACCCTGATGATCGAAAGTCTACTGCAGGATATGTATTCACTCTTGGTTCAAGACCTATTACTTGGTCTTGTAAGAAACAAAGTACCATCTCTCTTTCTTCAACAGAAGCAGAGTATCGTGGTGCAGTTGAAGCCAGCAAGGAAGCCATGTGGCTTTGTCAGATCCTGTCTGAATTTGGTCTTCATCAGCAGCATCCAACTACACTTTGGTGTGATAATCAGAGTGCCATTCAGCTATGTAAAGATCCAGTTCAACATTAGCGTATGAAACACATTGAACTCCACATACACTTCATCAGAAATCTCATTCATGATCGTGTTCTTGAAGTGCAATACTATCCAACCAATGATCAAATAGTTGATATCTTTACAAAGGCTCTCACAAAAGTGAAGTTTACCAAACTTCGATCCATGCTTGGAGTTTAGGAAAGTTGTCATTAAGGGGGATAGGCTCTAATGCCTCATTCCTTCTCCTATTGTGTCACTTTTGTAAATCCTTCAATCCTATCCCAATTTGTTCTTAAGGGGGGATGTTAGGATATTTCGACACATAGGAAATAGGCTCCTTTTGTGTCACCTTTGTAAATCATTCAATCCTATCCCAAGTTGTTCTTAAGGGGGGATGTTAGGATATTCCGACACATAGGAAATAGTTAAGAATAACTTAGTCTAGTGTAGAGTTAGGTAAAGTGTGTTTCTTTACCATGTACATTTGTAACTTATAATCCGATGATCACGATTTGTAGTGATCGGACGGTTATCTCTCTCCTCAATATTAACGAAACTTGATCCATGGATTAACACCCGATTGGTCCATGATCTCTATTTAAAGAGCATGGAGTGTCATTTGTCCGGTAACCGTTCATGAGAGAAACATATGTAACTTTTCTTTTTATATTAATAAATTTCCTGAAGTGGTCGCGTTGGTTCAGGCCGAGGTTTGTTTCCCTCTTTTAGGGTTTTAACCACATGATTGTATTGATGTACTGATTTGTGATTTGTTTGTGAGCAGTGACCTTTGGTTCTTGATCGAAGGAACTTACCTTGTAAATTCCTACAGAATCCTGCTAAATATCTCGGGCAGAAGTGGTCGAAATCATATACGGAAAATTAAAAACCTATCTATTCATAGTAAATACCATAGCGCTGGCAATTTCATGAGGAGTGATGTCGAACCTCAAATCAACGAATTCGCATAGGTAATGAAACTTGTTAGGTTAAACGTCACATCTTAGTAGCCATACAAGTAATACCTCATGAAAACCCTGTCTCAAGTCATATCGAAAATTGATCGATGTATAGTATATGTATAGAGTTTGGTTAAGAAAACAAAGGTTGGCGTACAAACATATAAACGTGGTGATACCTCTTAACAAAGGTTATATAATCATTTGCTAAGTTATAACATGACATAGAAGGTAAGGAGTATATACTCAAGCCACGAAATGGAAATCATATTAAGGGTTCTAACCCTTCATGAAAATAATAACACTTATAAATAAGTTATACCATAGTGAAGGCAAACGTGAACAATTATATACCTATGGCGGGGATATATATGTGAATCATAGCCTTTAAAATGCAGAGTTAAACCATGGAGATAATTGATAACCCTACAATCAAAGTGGGTTGTATATATATATAAGATAGCTTATAATGTAAAACTAATTAAAAGAATACATGGTTGAAGAGAATGAGGTTCAAAAAGGGCATTAGTTATTAGGGATAAATGGAAAAATTGTTATTAATAGTTAAGAGGGAAAGTTAACTATTAATATACAAGGGACCATGTGAAATAGAATATGGAAGAATCCCTAAACTGAGAATCTTAATTGAGATTTTATAAATGGGATTATTAGTCATCACTAGTATATGAATAAGCTGAGAGATGAAATTGTACAACAAAGTAACTTGTTGATGGAAGAAATACGTCAAAATGTGATGAATAATATTCTGTCCATAGGAGGAAATTAGTGTTAGAACTATAATTAGAAAAAAAATTTATTGTCGAAATGGAGATGTTACACATGCCTTGTTGTAGCAGTAATCGTAGACAGAGACAAGGTGCTTCTAAATGGATGCCACCTCTTCCGCCTTCCTGAAATTATTATTAACGTATTCTAAGTTATTGCATAAGGAACTTACAATTGATTTATCCCATCATGCTCAACTAGACTCTCATCCTTATCAATAAGGTTAATGATTTCTATATTCTCCTTGCACGTTCTTCTGAATGGGCCCAATATAGCCTCTGTTTTTCAGATGGTGGCTGTCATTCACAATTATGGTTAGCCATTCTTTGGATTCCTCTAATTAAATCATTTTACTATTTTTTATACATCATGGCAAGGATACATGTCTTCTATCATTCTCTGTTCACATACAACGCTCATGGAAACTACCCTCTATTTGTAACGGGGTTTTGCCCATTTCATCTAAGGGAAGACTACATGTAATATCCCATCCACCGTTCAAAAAGGGTTTACTAAAGCAATGTTGTAGATCACTATTGAAGCTTCAACTATTGTTCATTCCATATGTATTTTTTATATGAGTGCAGGTTTAAGAAATAAGGAAGACAATATCAAAGAAAAATTGAATATTTACACAACTTTGTTGCTTTCTTATCACTTTTCAAGATTTTATGACATCTCAAAATATTCAATATGCTTGAAAACTTGCTGCCCTTCAAAGCATCAAATTCCATTGCAAACTTCTCCAGAACCTGTAACAAGATCACAATTAAGTCAACTATGATTTTATTAGAACCATTGGACTTCCAACCTCTCTAAGTTTCCCTTTGTAAGCTTCTTAGCACTCATTCAGCAGGGTAAATCCATCAAGTTGATCAAATTTCCTCAGAAAATCATACCTTGATGCAACAATACTCATAACCAGAAAGAAGGTACTTCTACATGTCACCTCCTTTGCCTTCCTAGAATTTTTATTAAGTTATTTTTTGATGAGAAAATTACAATTAAATCATCTTGAGAGAGTCAACTAGATTCTTCTCCTTATCAATAAGGCTATTCATTTCTAGATTCTCCCTTGGACTTATTCTCTTACAAAATGATTTTACACCGTTGTTGCTCCAATGTTGCTTTCAATATCTATTAGATACTAAACAACCTAGGCTTAGAGAGTGTTGCAATAATTTCAATATCGCAACATCTTTATGAATCTCTGAATGAAAATCCTCCACAAGCAAGCTGTTGTTTTAAAATTAAATAAAAACAAATACCAGTACCATCATGTTTGCTAAACATAAGGTGCATCGTGCTTTCACACATTTCTCACAAGTGGGTTTATCCAAATCTTTATTATGAATATATGTTCCTAATGAACTTAGTCACACTCATTTATTTTCCTTTTGTACTCTTGAACCTTCAAAAAAACTGTTTCATGAAAGGTTTGGACTCTGTCTAACAGAGTATCAGCGTGTACTTCTCAAATTAGAAGACCTGTTTGGAGGGTTATGAACGTTAGTGATGTTAGTTCCTTTTAGTTGACATGGTATTAGAATGCTCTAAACCACCACATTTGAAAGGATTTTGACTAGGAATTTCCCTTAACATTCCAACCAAAATTGTTAGTCCCATCATTTACGCTACGAGGGTTAGTAGTTTGCCTTGCATAAAATTTATTAACAACACAAAATGGTGTTAGACTCTCTTAGCCAACCTAACCTAAACCTAATAGCATCCTTAAATGAGAAACTTCTGCCTCAAAAATCCTTGTTGCCCTGGATATCGTAACGCTTGCTGCCCCATTTCATACATTTTCAATTCTATATTCTATTTGCTCCAATTCTGCAATTTCCCCCGCTCATTCTGGAAATTTTCATAAACCTACAACACTCATAAGCCACCTCTCTCGATAAATTACATATTAGCTACAATTTCTCCTCACCAACCTACTTTCCACTAAAAAATTTCGGCCCTTTCCTCATTTAAAAATGGATAGTGTCTGCAGATGTTTGATCATTTCATCAGAGTATGGGATGTGTGATCACTTGATGTCTCATGTCACTTCATAGTTGTATTGAATTCTCGTAACTGTAAACAAATTGGCTATTTATGCTTGTTACATTGCACAGACAAATCATGCTACCTATTTAACTATAATGATGTTCTTGACTCCTAAATGTGTTCAACTAAGAATGAGATCATGTTGCCTATTTAACTGTAATGATGCTCATGACTGCTAAATGTGTTCAACTAAGAATGAGATCTCGAAAAAAACATTTAAATTCAGAACTTGATACGCTTCAAAACATAAAATTCCATTGGAAATTTTTGCAGAGCCTTGAACAAGTTTAAAATTAAGTGACCTATGGTTTTATTACAATCATTTGAAATTCCTTTATGGGCATCTTGTGGACACTCGTTTAATATGGAAAACCCATGAACCTGCACAAATCTGTTCATGCAATCCTGCCTTGTTGTAGCCATAATCGTAGACACAAACAAAGTGTTTCTAAATGGATGCCACCTCATCTCCCTTTCCTGTAACATTGCCTCAATGACATTATACATTCTTCATCACTTTTATCGATGTGTCTTTGTGCCCTCCTGATGCAAATGCTAGTGTATATATATAGCCGTAGTCTAAAAAAGCAACAGAATAGCCCAGAATCTGGCAAAGATTTATCGTAATCTTGTTCACAGTGGTTAAAATTCAGTGTTTTGAGTGCCCTAAAGGTTTTTGATAGTGTTGAATCCATTTCCACTATCAAAAATGCAATTCAAACACTCCAATTACCTGATTTTTTGAATATTTTTTACCGGATTCCAGCAAAAAATTGCCATCCAGGATATTCCATATGTTGGGTAGACAACTCCTATATATATACAAAAGTAAGTCTTAAAATTTTCTTTGCATGATTGAAGAAGAGAGAAATCAAGTTATAATGGAGGTCCGATGTGATTTTAGTCGTTGGAGGGAAACTCGATGAATGGTGATCGAGTGGTCATCGGGTATGAAAGTAATAGTTAGTTAACTTTCCGATGGAGCGCATTACATACTAACGAATTAAGTCAATGTTTCACTCAGCGGTTAATGTTTTATACTGACCGATGATCTATCTATAAAATCGTGGATGGAGAGGGCCTATTAAAGTTCATAGTCATGTTTAAAGCGAGATATATATTTCTCTTCATGCTCATATATATAAAGGTAATGAAATTTACATTGGTGGAACATATGAAGAGAGGTGAGAGTCGCTGTTTAGATTTTTAATTACTTTAATTAATATTCTATTCGTTTATTTTTTAAAATTTGTTTGTTTATTTAATATTTAATTAATTTAAATTATATATTAATTTCTTTTAGTTTATAGTAATTTATTTATTTTTATAATTATGTTTAATAATATGTATTAATTAAATTAACTATTTTTTTAAATAATTATTTTAATAATAATGATTATTAAAATAATAATTATAACATATAGTTAGAGTATCTTTTATGCAAGAAATTAATTTAAGATCATAATTTCAAATTTTTATTTAATGCAATAATTTCTATAAGTTATAATGATTACAATAACAACCAATTTATACATCAATGAGAAGTTTCTTCACTCTCGATGATAGGTTTGATTCTGTGTGGTGTTCGACATTAACTCATTTACTTGCACCATACCAATTGTACTATGGTACCTTGAGAGCCATTATTATCATTGGTGGTTTCTCTCGCATTTGTTAACGACTTACATCATTAGAGTCTAACCATATGAATCAATGAGTTGGAGTTGAACATGATAGGCACCATCTCCCATTATTATCAATGAGTTGGAGTCAACCTTGGATGAAGTCCCATCTCTGGTGTTCCCCCTGAACCCTTCATGTACCAAATATGACCATAATATTTCCCAGTTTGTTAGCTTCTCCCTCCCATTGACCAAATCCTAGTAGATGTGCGGCGTGCCAACTCTGGAGAAGTCCTAGAAGCGCTAGGCTTACCAAATCATCTTCTACAACCTTAACACCAACACTCCAAAGTTCATCATGATGTTGTGTGAACCTACCCAAGTACTGTGGTATTGTGTCACCCTTCTACATTTTGATATTCTGAAGCTTGTCTTTGAGTGCCAGCTTCCTGTGGTCACTAATGCTATGGAACAATGATGTCAATGTTTGCCACATTTCATATGGAGTTTCTTTCCCATGGATATTGGAGACAATATGGTCTCATACTCCCTCCAATATGATCCTCTTTTCCTTGGTTACACTCTTCTTCCAATATGCTAGATCTTGGGAATTAGTTGGTGTGGGTTTCGTGACTTCATTATCAATGAACTCCTTCAACCCATTATCTTCCGTGATTGATTCCATGCGGTGCTTCCAAGAAATATAATTTGAGCTACCCTCAAGGGCATACTCAAGCCTTATACCATAGAATGCCATCCTACTAGCTCTGAAGAATAGATCTGCAACCTCATTCCTCTTGCAAAGATAACTTCGAATTCTCTTCTCTAATGTGAGTCTAGCTCTGATACCATGTAGAAATTAATTTTAGATTCAATACTGCTCATGTAATGTTATAAAACATAAGACTCAAATCTACTCTACTCATCTATGGAAAGCAATACACGATTGCGAAGAAATATGAAAAACATGCGGCATGAATCGATTAACACACATAACATGCAGATATATATAGGGAAAAGCCATTGCTCAAAAACCCTTCCTATACGTATTTCATTCACCATAAAATAGATAAGAAATACAATGTTTTTTAAAGCCTGAACAATCTATGCACAAGTATAAACTATCTCACTACCTCACAAGTTCACTTTGGCCAACACTTAACCAATTCTGATGTCTGCCAAGCTCATATTTCTTTACAATGTTTCTCAAGGAATTATCCCCCTATTAATTATGGAAATCCCCATCCAGAACTGCGCAATCCATACAAGCCCTTAGCTGACTACATGCACCACCTGTACGACTTGGATAATTATACAACAGATATTACACTGCTCTTGAACTCCAATCTCAACTTGGTAACTTGTATTTCATGCATGCATGAGTTAATTATGGTTGATGTATTAGTTAACTGGTTGAAAACTAAAGTTACACCCCACTGCAAGACCTCCTACTAGTTCCTCTAATTGTTGGAACTAGTTTAACTAACTTTAACTCAGTTTAACTGAATTAAATTATTACAACTCAAATTAAACTCAACCTAGGATCCTAAAATTTAGGAACCACTCCATACAACTCAACTTATACCTTTAACTCAAATTAACTGAAGTAAATAAGTGAAATTAACTTAGTTAACTCATACAAGTTGTCCTATGATGTGGAATTACAATTTTCTCCTAATTTAATTAAAGGGAAAATTAAATTAGTTTTTTTCTTGTTGCATTTTCAACAAGCTGTAAGGTTTTCCAACACTTTTAAGGCTTCATCTATATAAGGAATAATATGATGATTCCCTTCACATAACCTAAATGGAAAATTAACTTTTCTTCTTTTTGTGAGTCTTAATATCACTAGTTAATGGTTTGTTACCAACATGATTTCCAGAAGATGGTGATAATGGGTGATGTGAGCATGTGAACCACACTTCTAATACCTTGGGAATAATAGGACAATCTCTAAGAAGATAATCACCCTTACATAACTTTCAAGGGAATTTAACTTTGTGGGGCTAATTGAAAGGTTTCAACATACTAGTTGCATTAATAGAAAAGTTTGCTTGATTTCCCCCTTGCTTAGTTTTCTCCTTTTTCATCCTTTTCATCTTCTTCTTAGCTTCCTAGTTACTAGAATAAAGAATTTCACCAGACGAGAAGGAAGAAAGGGATGAAGAAACAACAGGTGAGGAAGGCAAAGGGTCAACTTTAGGATCAAATTAAGGTTGAAGTCGTTCAGATGGAGGAGAACATGGTTGGGAAGAAATTTGGACATTCAGAACCAAGGAGGTCGAAAAAAACCAAACTGGTAAACTAATGGTAAATACAGGAAGGGACAACGTTTCCATATAAGGAACACCAATATTTCCAAAAGAAGGAAAAGGACCAAGATTCCCATGAGAGGGGTTTCCTTGATTGGTAGACTCAGGAACCGTTGCCATTAGTCTCAACCTAATATCTTCTAAGTAGTTGTTCCAAAAAGAGGATATTATTCTGTGGTCAATTAATTGATTTTATAAATTAAAGACACAAAATAAAGCAAAGGGGTAACTAGGCAGAAGGGTTTACCAAGTCACTGTGAATGACAGTATACCACCTTGGTGAAACAAGGATTTACGTATGGGCAGGTAATCTCCCCAAATGTTGTGTTAGGTGTATCACAATATACAAGGTAGTTGACTCTATTACCTATGGTGAGGATAGAAACCTATGGTGGACTTCCAAAATATACTCGATGATACATGGAAGTGTAGTCTGTGGTAGAGTTGTCTAATGCGTAACTATACGATGAGAGCATTCCCATATACTTTCCATGCGTGGAGCGCCATCCAATATACCCAGAGGTATGTGGAGAACGGTTTGATACACTTACGTACTTGGAAGGAGATATGACCCCTGGAATGAAACCTTGGAAAACAACAAAAACTCCTACATTTAAAGACGCGAGACCACATCTCTATCCTAGACCTATAGATGTTTCGTTAAGTTTCAAATGATCCTTATATTAATTGAGGTGAATTTCAGAGTTTATCTTTAATTATGCTTTAGTTTCAAGACTCAAACTTGATGTCACTTGAACACACCTATGATGTAACTAATATGATAAAAGAACTCTTTTTGTTTTTATTTTAACAATTAAAAGCCTAACTAAGTAGGGGAAGAACAAATTAATCAACAATGCAACAAACAAGAGATATAACAATCGATCTCCTCAAATTCACTATTCTAATCAAAATCAAAGCCCTATATTCAATGCATGATGCATAAAATTTGTATTTTCGATTCCACTTAATTTTTAGATGAAAACTAAGATATTTTCCTAATCACTGATAAAAGAAACTATTCAGAACGATGACTGAATCACCAATTATTTCAAGCAATCCAGCGATCAAGAAATTTGTTTTTTAATGACCTTATTGAAAAGAACAAATAAAATATAAACAAATTCTTATAAAAGGAACTCAAAACCAAAAGAAAAAAAAGTTAAGGATTCTTAGAGACCAAGACACACTTAGGCACACAAGGAGGACCAACTGGAACAAAGTTAATCAGAGAGAAAATCATGAAAAGACAATTTTTTGCATGAAACAAGGGTCAGCACGGGTGCAGATAGGATACTAGTGTTATGAAATGTAGAAAATCTATCTAATGGGATTCAATCTGATTTTGTAATGTAGTAAAACAAAATATTGAATCCTTCTACAATTTGCGAAAATAAAAACACGATTTCACAATCACATAACTAGTAAGAGAAAGAGACAAGCAATCACACAGCACAAGATGTATCTGGGGAAAACAACTTCTCAAAACCCCACTATCACTATATTGCATAAATTCAAGATCATGAAACAATACAATGTTATTTCCTTGATTAAGAAATATTTGCACTATATTTGACTGTCTCACTTCCGACCTGTTCGAAGTTGGCTTGCAATCTAAGAAAAAACGATCACGTATTTAACATTTTTCTTGCCTCTTCCTGACCTACCTTGCTTGCGCATTCTTGGGATAATTGATCCCCTATTAATTAGGAACACCCCCAATAATGATTGCACAATCCTTCAAGGCCTTCCCGATGACCTCATGCATGACCTGTACTGTTGTTTTCTCTTGCAACTCCTGAAACTGAAAAGCCTAAAAAAAAATTGAATCGGTATGATCCATCTATCATCAAATTCTATGACTGCTACCGGTTATTTCACTACATACTGAAATCTCTACGTTGTTGTTGACTCTGCATCTGTGTACTCTGCACTACTACCAACTCCGATCTGCACTCTAGTATCTGACATTTTTCGCTCTGATTTATGTCTTCCTGGAATTTGTCTGCATCAATCCTATTGATACTTCCTATTATTTTATATTGTGGACTCCTCGTAGCCAAATTCGATCCATGAGACAAACCATCTCAATGGATCCTACCCAAATTTCTTCTCTTGGGATTATGTCTGAACATCGCCCCACCTCTCACCTAGAGGTATGGATGCATGTTCTCCCTCTGCCCATCTGCCTCAAAATTC
The DNA here is from genome assembly GCA_034641835.2 of Pinus albicaulis. Classification (NCBI taxonomy): domain Eukaryota; kingdom Viridiplantae; phylum Streptophyta; class Pinopsida; order Pinales; family Pinaceae; genus Pinus; species Pinus albicaulis. The sequence continues at coordinate 411,893,881 of CM076569.1, read as the reverse complement.
CCCCCTACTAGAGGTCTCTACTTGAGTGGATTCCTCCACTCTGTCTCCTCTTTGCTTCTCCAATTGTGGCTACTCCACAACTTTCTAAGACTGCTTCAGAGGCTACATGTTGAGAGGTAATTTATCCTCTCTCTCAACCACCAAATCTATAACCTCTTCTTTGCTCTTCAAATATTTTCATGCATCTGGTACCTCAAGTGCATACAGGTTCTTGACTCGCACACACTGTAATTGTCTCGCCATCACAAAATTTTAAAAAATAAAATAATTGATTTTAAATCGACGATATCTCCCTCATCTAAACTCCGATTCGACTGATTGTTTTTTTGAATTTGGGTATTTTTCATAAGGAATCTAGATCTGCTATTTTTTTAAAAATTTTGTCAAAAAAAATTCATATCTTCTCTGCAAACTCACCACCCAAAAAAATCCTACTCTAGTACGATGTAGAAAATCTATCCAACGAGATTCAATATGATCTTGTAATGTACTAAAACAAAATACTGAATCCTGCTACATTTTTCAGAAACAAAAACACGATCACATAATCACATAAAAAGTAAGAGAAAGATACAATCAATTGCACGACACAAGATGTATCTGGGAACTGTTATCTATATATTGCATAAATTCAAGATCATGGAACAATATAGTGATATTTCCCTCACTAATAAATCTTTGCACTATATTTGACTGTCTCACTACCGACCTATTCGAATCTGGCTTGTAATCTAAGCAAAATCGATAAATTATTTAACCTTTTTCTTTCCCCTACTTAGTCTGCCTTGCTTATGCTTTCTTAGGCTAATTTAGCCCCTATTAATTAGGAAAATCCCCAATAATGGTTGCGCAATCCTTCAAGGTCTTCCCGATGACCTCATGCATGACCTATACAATTTTCTAATAGTAAAAATGATAGATATATTCTCTTTAACATCAGTCTCAACTGGGTATTCCTTAGAACTGACATGCACCAAATATTTATAGTGAATTATCAGTTAACCGATTGATCACTACATGTGAATTAAATCTAATTTAATTCACTGGACCTCTCACTAGCTCATCTCTCAGTTAGAACTAGTTAAACTGATTTTATATCAATTATTTGAGTTAACTAATTACAACTCACAAATAACTATATCTAGACCCCCTAAAAATAGAAAATCCCTTTTCATTCATCCTCTTTGACCCTCAACTTGAATTTCCTAAGCTAACTAAGTCTTCTTGACTTAGTTAAATAATAGAAGTTGTCATGAGATGAAATTACACTTTTTCTTCCAATTTAATTAAGGGAAAATTAAATCAAAAGCCTCATATGGTAGCCATTTCTAGGTGTCATTTTCTGGATTTCATTTATGGATGCCAATTTCACTGTTTCTTGTTGCAAATTTCAACATGCAACATAGGTGCAAAGAAGGCCAAGAAGAACTGCAATGCTCTGTCTCCAGACTAGGGGGCGTGTTGATCAAGGTAAAGGCCAAGTTCTTCACAAAAAATCAAATAAGGCTCAGTGAAAGGTCCTCCTAGGGTCAATTCAAAATGAGAGAAGAAATTGAGGTCAGTTTAAGAGGTGAGACAAGTACTAGGGACAAGGAAACCACTAAGGTAAAGAAATGATCCCTAGTGGAGTCACCAATTTGTTATGCGTAATTTATGACTACGGACAGAAGTATCTTCCCTAGACCTGGTGGACTGGTCTAGAATAATAGAAAGAAAAGAATCTTACTTGGAATTTGTCGCAATCTTTTCTCTCCTCTCGACTTGTAAGTTCTAGTCATAAATTTGATTTCTATAATTAGAACTTGCACATACAATCATAACAAATCAAATATCTATGATATCTATGTAATATTATCCAATTTCTCTATTCAATGGATCAAAAGATCATTGAAACATATGAATGTAAACATAACATAACATATATAGGAAAACAATATACTTTTTGTATTAATATGAATAGGAGAGAGTTTACAACCAAGAATAGTAGTTGACCTTGTAGAAATCTCCCCAAGTTGACTTCTCCTTCCTTGTCCCAAAGCACACCTCAATGACACCCTAATGCATGAAGATGATGACTCTCTTACATTCAATGAAGCAACATGAGGGCATGATCAGTCTCCAAAATCCAACCCTGATGTTGTAGATGGTTGTATATTTATAGGAGAGGGATGGTAGTTGAGGAATTCTTATCCATTTACCAATCTAGACTTGAAATCCACTCTTGATGGGAGAATGATCTCAAGGGATGAGAGGTGAAATCTCCAAGGTAGGATCAGATATATCCAAGGTCAATGATTGAAACAACTCATGGAAGCTTCTAAAAGAGGAATCTTACAGATTCTTTTTATTTTTCCCAAATTTCTAGAATCAACGCTCATCAAGGGACAACCTGTTGTTGATCAGTGCAGGTGAAAAATGGAGCAACCTATTGTTAAACGTGGGTCCCTAAAGGGCCAAGGTGCATTGAGCCTAAAAAGCACTGATTTGACGCTGGCACAACCAAAAACTCAGGGATTTGTAAGAGTCATGCTTAAGTATTTGTGTAGGGATGATCACAAAGTGTTCACATATGTTGATGGATCTAGTTTGTAAGCCTATTAACTAGATGTGAAAAAATGGCCTATAAAAAAACCTAACCACTAGTAGGCTATCAGGTTGTGTTATAACTGAGCCACTATGAAGAAAATAGGTTGATTCCTCAGAGTGCATTTGTTCCATAGATAAGAAAAAATAGCAAAGAGGGATAGGAGATAGAGTACACAGAGAGGATTTGTGCATTTTATTAGTGCACCGAACACATGCCATACTTCTTTGTAGTCACTACCATATTTCCATTTAGAGAAGAGAGCGGAGCAACCTCACCTTCCATCTAGGTTTTTTCTCTCGAAAGGTTTTCCTAGGTCATATCATGTGTCAAATGTGTCCGTGATATTTTATGTTGTTGTTCTCTATTTTTTGCATAAATTTTAATTCACATGCATTCACTATTAACAATAATGTACATATCCATAAATCTAAAAGAAATAAAACTATGATATTCTAGAATTTCATAATTTTGAATATAATTTTATCATATCTGTTGGGATGAAATATATAGTGGAATATATACGGAATTTTATGGATCACATAGTAAGGGTTGAAGGAATATGAGTAGAACAAGCTACATAAAATATTTTTTTAAATGTCACTTATCAACCCATGTTGAAGTAGTGAAGGAATTAAACATATTTAGTATATAAAGTGTGTTTTGACACAATTAAAAACTCCTTCAACACCCCATCCTACCATAGAATATGAAATAAAAAAATAGAATATTACAATAAAATATGAAAAGGAAATATCACTGTGAAAAAAGATAAAATAGAATGTGAATATGAGAGAAGAGTACATCTTCATTCACCTCCATAGAATAAGAATATGAAAAGAGAATACATTTTCATTTGCCTCCATAGAATATGAGTATGAATAGAGAATACATTTTCATTCACATCCATAGAATATGAATACAAAAAAAATAATACATCTTCATTAACCTATTTAGAATATATTAAAAATTAGAATATGAAGATGGAAAAAGCATTATTCTTGATACTTAATATTTATGAACTCATCCGATTAAAATTATTAGGAAGCTTTTTAATTTCCAATACTTTATGTTAAGGCTAATGCAAATGAAAACCCAACGGATTTACTAGTATGCCAACCATTTGTCATTACAGAGTTGTTAGAAGACTACTATATAAAGTTTATTATTAAGCAGTTTCCAAAAATGGATTGTTTGTGGGGTTGAACCCATGACCTCTGCAATCAAAATGCAATTTTCCAACTATTACACCACATTGTTCATTGTATAACCAATCAAATGACATTTTATATAAATTTTGTTGCAACCAACAAATCAATAATAAGTATCGGCAAGGTTCTACCCCAAAAATCATAACATCCAACATGTTTGAACTCAATACCTATATGGTATAAACCAAGTTATTTCACTTATGTGCCAAAAAAGTGGGATTTGCAATATAGGCAGACATAAAGTCCTTTTGTGTAATATCTTTATTGTGTAAAAATGAAGAATAGTGGTTTTAGGATAGTTTTGGATAACAAGTCAATGGGATGTGGTTTTTCGGTTTTCCAAAGGCTTTGTAGCAAAGCCAAGGATAGAGTTGGGTTACAAGTTGGAGACCTAGTGAATGGAATCATCAATTTTTCATTAGTTAATAGAATGATCGTTCATTGGAATCCGACCCAAAGACATAGCCCTCACTTGGTGAAATTCATTACCAACCTTTATTTTGTTTTTTCTCTCAATTTCATTATATTTAATTATTGGATTAACCTTATAGTTTATTCATTGAGCTAAATTTTACTTATAATAAATTCTAAATCAATTCATGTGTGTTGGATTCAGAATGACCTAGTTATAACACAACCATATAGTCAACTATGGGTTAAATTTGACTCCAAATTTTAACTATATTTACAAATTTCACCCTTGCAGAGTCTTATTCATAGTGCTCATGTGGCTAGCCCCTTTTCCATTAATTATGGGGTTTAACATAACATCCTCTAGAATTATGGTGGTAAATCATGATAAGTTATATTTCAGGAGGCATAAAGTTTTCATCCAAACACCAATTATTTTGATTTGGAAAAGTATTTTAGCATAGAGTAGCATCATTGGGAAAAATGTTAAGCCACAAGAAATTTTTATCCTAAAAAAAATGGCATTTAAGACCTAAAATTAGCCTAGAAGGTTTCAGACCCCAATTCTTCAAACTCGGTCACAATGGTAAGATTACTCTTGTAAGCTTTTTCCTTCAAATTTTCCACTTTGAAAACATAGAGATATATTAAAAATTATATAATGATACAATCCATATCATATTTGGTATCACAAATGGATTTTAGCTCATGAGTTAGGGATGGAAAATCAAATGTTGTAGATTCGGGGATCTTTTGTTGCAAAAATTAGAAGAGAATAAGCTAGGCTAAAGGAGGAGCGAAATACATTTGGATAGGATACGAATAAAGAAGAGGGTGTCTATATAAAAAAACTTGGTTACATGGAAACCTAATCTCCATCATAAGAGGTGGAAGTCTAGTGATTGGTCAAAACTTTCAAAGGTGAGAGTACCTTCCAAAATGCATGTTACTAACCAGTGAATAAGTGTGGGCCTAGGATAAGCTCCAAAAAAGGAATAAAGAAGGATTGGGTTGGTGTTGTCTATGTAGATGTAATGAAAAAATATAATTCCATCCCTTTATGTAATGAGATTTACTTATTTGAAAATATAGGCTTCACAAATACATGGAATGTGATATCATTGTCTAGAATGGTTTTATAAAGGAAGCTAAAGAAATATAAAATGTTTCCTTATTAGTTACATGGGGAATTGACTTGCAAGGAATGCCAATATATTCAAATAAAAACATATCCTTTGCATTCAAGTTATAGCCTAGGCCCTTATTATTACTATGAGGAAGCTAAAGAAATATAAAATGTTTCCTGATAATTTAATTGCATGGGAGATTTGGCTTCCAAGGAATACCAACATATTCAAAGAAATACATATCCCTTGCATTCAAGTTATAGCTTAGGCCCTTAGTATTACGGTCAAGTTTCCCAAATGTTGATAGAATAAAAATGCCAAGGTTGTCAGGTGATCTAACAATATATAAACCAACTCCCCAAAGCTTCTTCAATGGGGTTTATTAAGGTCTACATTAACTCTTGGTTTGATATATGTCCTATTTCTTTGAGGCTACCATTATTATACAAATATATAAAATATAACTATTCCCAGACTCTTCATTGCCAAAAATTTGGCAATACGAGAAGTCTATTATAGAAGCAAGTGGGGTGAAGAATCAGTTGCAAAAACTACTGGAACAAGCTATCATTCAACTGATTACATCACCATGAGTTTCACCCATCATCATTGTTCCTAGTAAGGGTGGGACTTAGTAGATGTGTATAGATTAAAGGGCATTAAAAAATATCACGCTTAAGAACATGTAAACCCTGCCCAAGATAGATGATCTACTAGATCAGTTACAAAAAGAAAAATACTTCACAAAGATAGACTTAAAGTCTGGATATCACTTGAAGTTTGAATTTAAGAAGAAGATACCTAGAAAGATGCATTCAAAACCAGGAAATGTTTGTATGAGTGGTTAGTTATGCCATTTGGCCTATGTTATGAACCAAATACATTTATGAGATTAATGAATGATGTATTGCACCATTTTATAGATTCATTTGTTATTATATATTTGGAATATGTATCGGTATACAATGATACTTGGGAGGAGAACATCTCACATTTGACGCAGGTGCTAGAGATATTAAGGAAGCACCAACTACTAACAAACTTCAATAATGATGAGTTTTCGTAACATTCTTTGGTGTATTTGGGGTATGTGATAGGTGGAAAAGAGATAAATATAAATCATACCAAGATGGAGGCCATTATGAAATGTTAAATGAATACTGATTATTATAATGTTATGAGTTTTTTTTGGGACAACATAGTACCTAAGTAAATTCATAGTCTCATTTTCAGTAGTAGTAGTGCCACTCCATGTAACAACAGTAAGTGGAAAGATTTTCCAATGGGGAAGGGGTCAAGAGAGGGCCTTTGAGGAGATAAATAAGAAAGTTATTCAAGCACTAGGTCTGGAATTACCAAACTTGTAGCATTCCTTTGAAGTGGAGACAGATGTGAGTGGGTATGTTGTGGGAGCGGTCTTGATGTAGGGAGGAAGGCATATATGCTACCATTCTGAAGTATTTCATGGGGTAGTTCTTAACTACCTTATGTATGACATGGAGTTCAATGCTCTAGTGTAATGTGTGAAGAAGTGGAAGCACTATATGACGGGAAAGGATACAATAATCCCCACATATTGGCAACCACTAGAGTACCTATAGGCACATAATAAGCTACAACAAATCAAGCAATACAAGTGGATGGGTTTTCTATAACAGTTTCATTTAGTGATTAAGTAAAAGAAGAGAAACACAAACAAGTTAGGCGACATCCTCTCAAGGCCACTCACATCAAATATGAAAGCTCTAAGGACTCTTATGCACATGGATCCATTCACCCATGATGCATATAGAGAGGCATATTCAGAATATTAGGAATTTAGGAAGGTGTTTTAGCAATTTTTGAGTCAGAGTCATGTGCATAGTGGCGACAAAACAATTGATTACCATCTCCAGGATGGGTTGCTATATAGGCTGGATATGATATGTCTTCTCAAAGGTGAGTTATTGTAGTTGATTATAGGGGCTCACACCTCTAAGGTTGCAGGGAACTTTGGTGTAGGGAAGACTATGACCAACTGGTAGAGGTATGTGTATTGGACCAAGATGCAAGAAAATGTATCTAGGTTCATAAGAGGATGCATACTTTGGTATACCTTCAAGCCTAGAAATAGGGAAAAATTTATATATCATCATTACATGTACCCATTCATCCTTGGGAGATAATTTCCATGGAATTCATGGGAGGTTTACTAAAAATCAGGAAGGGACATGACTACTTATTCATGCTAGTTGACATGTTCAAGAAGATGTGTTCTTTGATGCCCTGTAAAAATATCATCAATGTGAAATAAGAAACAAACTTTTTCTTTCAATGGGTATGAGTGAACTTTGGGATACTAAGGAGCATAAATTTAGATAGGGCCAAAAAATTTCTTAGTGCATTTTGAACTACATTGTGGGATAATATGGACATGGAGTTGAAGATATTTGCAACATTCCATCCATAGACAGATGGGAAAATGGAAGTAGTCAATGCGAATTTGATGCAACTTATGAGGGGATAAAACCAAAAGCATCCAAAGACTTGGGATGAAAATATGGTATATATACAACTTTATTACAACATGGTAGTCCATACTTCTATAGGAAATTCCCCATTTGAAACTTGTTTTGCATATTTGTCGCATTCAACTTTGGAAATTACATATGGGTAGCAAGGAAGAGTGAGGGAATATATTACAGGAGACACCTTGAGGACTGAAAAAATTATAGAGAAGATCAGGTAGATCCATATAGAGTTAGAAGAGATGTTGCAGAAGACATAAGAGAAATACAAGGCCATGCATGACCAACATATAATAGAGAAGTCATTCAAGGTGGGAGGCAAAGTATAACTACATTTGAACAAGGAAAGGATACACGAGCTTGGTCAGAAAATTAAGGCTCTGCGATATGGTCCCTTTGAGATATTAGAAAAGGTAGGTGATAATTCCTATTGACTGATTTTACCACCATATATGGAAATTTACTCAATTGTGAATGTACAAAATATGAAACTCTATGAGTGTTCCATGGTAGATCAAGAAGAGGAAAAGGTCGTATATTTTTTGAATTATTTGGCACCGGATGCTCAAGAAGAGTTGATAGAAGATACAATTTTGCAGAAAATGTTGAGAACTACAATACAGGGATAACATGACCTTTGGTAGATTGGGTTTAAAGGAACACTTCTAGGAAAATCTAAATGGTACACCATACACCTGAGAAAAGGTGAAGGAAAAATTTCCTCACCTCATTCAGTAAAAGTTTTTAGCAACCAAAAACATTCCAAAATGGGGAGGTGTGATCCAGTATGGATCATTATGTTGCTATTCATGCATCTTGAGACTTTCATAGTGGAAAATGTGGAGGAATCAACTCTTAGGACCATTTTAACTAGAAAGACCCAATTTGGAAAATTGGGTTCTAAAAGCTTCTAAGAGTGGTTTTAGGTGTTGAAAAGTCAACAAGAAATGTGTGTCTAATTTAATTTTCCCTTAATTAAATTGGACAATAAATTGTAATCTTATCTCATAATCACTTGTAATATTTAACTGAGTGTGATAAACTCAATTAGCTCATGGAATTCGAGTTGAGGGTGGTTGTTGAGGCATACAGAGTGATTCTATTTGTTTTAAAGTCCAAGTTGCAGTTAGTGTATTACTTTTAATGCATGAGAAATCAATTAACTCAATTAATTGAGTTAAAATCAGTTTAACTAGTTATAACTGATTGTTGCACTAGTGAGAGGTCAAGTGAATTAAATCATATTTAATTCACATGCAATGATTTTTCAAGTAAATGATGATTTACTATTAATAGCTGCATGCATGTCAGTTCTGATGAAGACCTAGTTGAGACAGAGGTTAAAGGGATGTTAACTATCAGTTGTATTATTAGAAAACTTCCCACATGCAGTAATACACACATAGGATTTCCCATCAGAATTGCGCAGTTTTGGAAGGTTGAAATTCCTAAAGAATAGGGATTTAATTCTACAGGAATTATGCAAGCAAGGCAGGCTAAGCAGAGGCAGGAAATTGGTTAAGTGTTGGTCGATTGTGTCTGGATCAGTGTGAGACAGTGGTGAGAGTGCAACAGACTCTTGTGAGAAGAGTGCATTGTAATTTTTTCATGATTCCTTGGTTGAATATACAATAGAAGATAGAGGGGTTTTGAGCAGCAAGCTTTCCCTAGGAAAAATATTTGTGTTGTGGATGGATTTTCTTCTTTCTTTTACTTGGTGTGTTTGTGCGATCGTGTTTATTTTCCGCAATTAATTTGTAGAAGCATTTAGTATCTTTCCTTAGCATATCACATGATCAGATTGAATCCATTGGAATACATATTGTTTGTATAATTTCTACATGGTATCAGAGCATAGGAAATCACTATAGTGGAGAAGAAATTGATTTTGTGTTGAATAGCATTCGAATTTGCAAAAATATTCTTTGGTGCGGCAGGCGGATCAAGATGGATTTCAATGTCTTAAGATTGGAATATGCACTCGAGGGCAGTTCTAATTATATTGCATGGAAAGACAAAATGAAGGTAGTTCTGGAGGACAACAAATTGAAAGAATTCATTGATAATGATATTCCCAAGCTCGCAACAGCAAATGTTGCTCTTCTTGATGCTTGGAAAAAGAATGTTGCAAAGGCAAGGAGGATCTTATTAGAGGGAATTCGAGACCACATTGTCTCAAGTCTCCATGGCAAAGAAACTCCATATGCAATGTGGAAGGCTTTGACAGATATGTTTCAGAGTAGCAGTGACCACAGAAAATTGGCACTGAAGGACAAGCTCAGGAAAATCAAAATGGAGAAAGGCGACACTATTCCGAAATATTTTACTAAGTTCATCCAATGTCAAGATGAGCTTGGAAGTGTCAGGATTATTGTAGCAGATGATGACTTGGTGATCCTAGCATTTCTAGGCCTTCCTAAGAGTTGGCATAGTTATCAGGACTTTTTCAATGGGAGGGAGAAGCTACCATATTGGGAGCGATTTTGGTCGGATTTGGTACAAGGAGAATTCAGGCGGAATACCAGGGATGGATCCTCATCCAAGACAAATGATGATGAAAATTGTGCCTTGGCTAGTAAGGCAAATAAGGGGAAGGGAAAGAAACCCTATTCAAAATATGAGACCGGCAAAGAAGGCAAGAAGTGTGACATGTCCAGAGTGAAATTTTTTCACTGTCACAAGCATGGACATTATGCCACTAATTGTCCACAAAAGAAGAAGAACAATAAGAAGGCTTCAGGATCTGCAGCGAGTGAGGCTTTGGCTTCACAGTTCGAGTTGGACTTCTCACTCATCGCGTGCATGGGGTATACTACAATGGGATCAACATGGTACTTGGATAGTGATGCATATTTCCATATGACGGGAGACAAAGAACTCTTTAGTAGCTTGGAGGAGAAGGATCTTCAGATGCATATTGAGATGCGTGATGATGGGAGGTATAACTACCAGGATCGGTACAGTTACTTTCCAGAGATAGCCAGGTAAACCTTTCTTATTAAAATATGTCATGCATGTACCATGCTTGAAAAAGAATTTAGTTTAAGTTTCTATGTTGGAGGATAGAGGATATGATGTGGTTTTCAGTGAAGGGAAAACATTCCTTTTTCACAAAGCCACAGGACAATTCAAGAAGATTGGGATTCGTGTGAAGAATCTCTACAAACTTGATGTAGATGGTTGTGCAACATTGATGGGTAAAGTAGACATAGTGGTGAGCCGGGATGAGGGTGAGTTATGGCACAAGAGATTGGGCCATCTACACCATGGTGCTTTAAAGGTCATGCAGCGGTCTTCCAAAGGGTACTCTTACGCAGATAGACACATGAAAGGGATGTACCATGGGGAAGTATACAAAGGAAATTTTTCACGAGAAGGAGAACCTAGTAGTGGAAATATTGAGAGATTTCACTTAGATGTGTGTGGACCATTCTCTACAGCTTCGACAACAAAGCACAACTATTATGTGATTTTTGTTGATGATTTTTCTAGAAAGTGTTGGATCTAATTCATGCAAAAGAAAGTTCAGACGTTCTCAAAATTTTATGAGTTCAAATCAGTGGTTGAGAAAGATACAGGGAAGCATGTGAAGGCTCTAAGGAGCGATAATGGTGGTGAGTAAATCTCCAATGAATTCAAGAATTTTTGTGCCAAAGAAGGAATTCAGAGAGAGTTGATTGCACCTCATAACCCACAATAGAATGGGGTTACAGAAAGAAAGAACAAAACAATTATGGGTGCAGTACGAGTGATGTTACATGATCAAGGCCTAATGTTGCATCTGTGGGTAGAGGCATGCAACACAACGGTATTTGTGCAGAATTGTAGTCCTCGTCGGATACTTGGCATGAGTACACCAGAGGAGGATTTTTCTGGTAAGAAACGCGATGTTTCATATTTTAAAATTTTTGGCTCATATGTCTATTTCCATGTGACCAAAGATTCCAGAAAGAAGCTAGAACCAACAACTGAGATTGGGTTATTTGTGGGGTACACTGATACTCCCCACAACTATCGAGTGTATTTTCCGAACATTAGTATGAATGTTGTCAGACAGGATGTAAAATTTGATGAGGAGAAAACCATGCGATTATCCCTTGAGAGGGAGCTATGATTTGCATGCAGATGAGGAACTCTTGGTTCCAAAGGATGAACCTCAAGATGTGGAGCAACCACATGCGAAGGATCATGGAGTGGCAAAAACCACTCATGTAGAGCCATCCACTAGACATGGTAGGAGGCACACCACAGAAGCTGATAGATTGAGACTTGATGAAGCAGAACATGTAGGAGCACATACATCTCTGCACAGACAGAGACATTCTCCAGACAAGTTTACTGGATACACGGCTCTTATGAGCAAGTTTATTGTGATAGAACCATCCTCTTTTGAGGAAGTGGTGCAACAACCAACTTGGGTTGACGACATGGATGAGGAGTATGACTCCATCGTCAGGAACAGTTCATGGGAAGTTGTCCCAGGACCAGTTGGGAAGTCAGTGGTTGGATCTAGATGGATCTATAAGGTGAAGCAGGTAGCAGATGGGAGTCTGTAGAAGTACAAGGATAGATTTGTAGCTTAGGGATTCTCACAAGTTGAGGGGATTGACTATGAGGAGACTTTTGCACCGGTTGCAAGGTAGTCATTGATTAGATCTATCCTTGCACTCTCAGCACAGGTGGGGTGGCAGATACATCAGATGGATGTGAATACTGCATTTCTCAATGGAGTTATTGAGGAAGAAGTGTACATTGAGCAGCCATAAGGTTTTGAGACCTTTGACAGTGAGTCACATGTGTGTAGACTCAAGAGAGCAATGTATGGGCTGAAGAAGGCACCTTGTGCTTAGTACACCAGGATTGACAGCTATTTCACTAGGTTGAGCTTCATGAAGAGTGAAGCGGATGTAAACTTGTACCAGATTGTGGTTGATGGTAAGCTTTTGATTATCTTACTTTATGTTGATGATCTTATTTTGACAGGTGATGAGCGGCTCATAAATTCTTGCAAAGAGGATCTTGCAAGAGAGTTTGAGATGAAGGACATGGGACTCCTTCACTATTTCCTTGGTTTGGAGATATGGCAGCGGGATGGGGAGCTATTTGTTTCTTAAGGCAAGTATGCCAAAGAGATTCTGAGGAAGTTCCACATGGAGAGTTGTAAACCCATGGAAACTCCACTTGCAGGAAACTAGAGGAAGGAGGATGTCACTTCAGGTGAGGTAGTGGACGTTACTGTTTATAGGCAGCTTGTGGGTTCACTCATGTATTTGGTGAACACACAACCAAAAATATGCTATGATTTAACCAGCTTAGTCAAGCTATGGTTAAGCCAACCAAGCTCTTTTGGAAGGCAGGGAAGCATGTCTTGAGATATCTCAGGGGCACTACAAAGTATGGATTATGGTACAGACGAACAGAGGGAGTGAAGCTTCAAGGCTTCACCGATGCGGACTGGGCAAGCAGTCCATCACACAAAAAGACCACATCATGAGGGATCTTCAGCATAGGATAGAAAACAATTTCTTGGTACAACAGGAAGTAGAGATCAGTTGCACTCAGTTCAGCCGAGGCATAGTACATGGCAACTAGTCAGGCATCATGTGAGGCCATCTAGATTAGGAAGATTCTTATTGGTTTGTTTGGTCATCAGATGGATCCAACGGTGATACATTGTGATAACCAGAGCTGCATAAAACTCTCGGTTAATCCGGTATTCCATGACAGGTCCAAGAATATAGACATCTGGTACCACCATCTCAAAGGTTGTGTTCAAAGATCCATTATGTTACTTCAGTACATTCCCACGGAGGATCAGGATCCAGATATTCTGACGAAGGCGTTTTCCAAGAGAAAATTTGAATACCATAGAGGCAGGATCAGAGTATTTGATAATCCCTTTCTTGTTGAGAGGGAGTGTTGAAAAGTCAACAAGAAATGTGTGTCTAATTTAATTTGGACAATAAAATGTAATCTTATCTCATAATCACTTGTAATAGTTAATTGAGTGTGATAAAATCAGTTAGCTCATGGAATTCGAGTTGATGGTGGTTAGTGAGGCATGCAGAGTGATTCTATTTGTTTTAGAGTCAAAGTTGCAGTTAGTGTATTATTTTTAATGCATGAGAAATAAATTAACTCAATTAATTGAGTTAAAATCAGTTTAACTAGTTGTAACTGATTGATGCACTAGTTAGAGGTCAAGTGAATTAAATCAGATTTAATTGACATGCAATGATCTATCAAGTAATGGATGATTTACTATTAATAGATGCATGCATGTCAGTTCTGATGAAGACCCAGTTAAGACAGATGTTAAAGGGATGTTAGCTATCAATTGTATTATTAGCAAACTGTCTACATGCAGTAATACACCTATAGGATTTCCCATGAGCATTGCACAGTTTTGGAAGGTTGAAATTCCTAAAGAATAGGGATTTAATTCTACAGGAATTGCACAATCAAGGCTGGAAATTGGCTAAGTGTTGGTCGATTGTGTCCAGATCAGTGTGAGACAGTTGTGAGAGTGCAACAAAATCTTGTGAGAAGAGTGCATTGTAATTGTTTCATGATTCCTTGGTTGAATATACAATAGAAGATAGGGGGTTTTGAGCAGCAAACTTTCCCCATGAAAAATATTTGTGTTGTGGATTGATTTGCTTCTTTCTTTTACAAAGTGTGATTGTGTGATCGTGTTTATTTTCCGCAATTAATTTGTAGAAGGATTCAGTATCTTTCTTTAGCACATCACATGATCAGATTGAATCCATTGGAATACATATTGTTTGTATAAGTTCTACATTAGGCATCAAATGACGTTTTTTGGGGGTGAAAATTTTCCAATTTATCATATCACATTCTTTTTCTTATTCTACACACATATAATCTTCTAATGACACAAAAATAAGGTTAAATAAAGTCTGTATACGAAAGTTATGGCATTCAGAAGTTGACCTTTCTGTTTTCACCACCATAATATTAGAGGATGCCACATTAACACCCATTATTTATGAAAAAGGGTCTATCCACGTGATTATGATGAAGAAGGCTCTAAAAAAATCTATATTGTAACTCTGGTTAAAAGTTGAGGCAGTCAAACCTAACCACTAGTAGGATATCAGGTTGTATTATAACCGAGCCGCTAAGAGGAAAAGGGGTTGCATTCCTTGGAGTGCATTTGTTCCATAGATAAGAAAAAATAGCCAAGAGGGATAGGAGATAGAGTACACAGAGAATATTTTTGCATTGTAATAGCGCACAGACCACATGTCATACTTCTTTGTAGTCACTGTCATATTTCCATTCAGAGAAGATAGCGGAGCGACCTCACCTTCCAGCTAGGTTTTTCTCTCGAAAGGGTTTCCGAGGTCATATCATGTGTCAAATGTTTTCGTGATATTTTATTTCGTTGTTCTATATTTTCTGCATAATTTTTAATTCACATGTATGTATTATTAACAATAATGTACATTTCCATAAATCTAAAAGAAATAAAAATATCATAGTCTAGAATTTCATATTTTTTAATATAATTTTATCATATCTATTGAGACGACTTATCTAGTGGAATATCTACAACAATTTATGGCTCATATACTAAGGGTTGAAAGAATATGAATAAAATAAGCTACATACAATAAGATTTTTTTATATTTTTAAATTTCAATGACTCAAATAATTTTTTATTAATTTTTTTTTAAATGTCACTTGTCAACCCATATTCAAATAGTGAAAGAATCAAATACATTATTTATATAAAATATGATTTGACATGATAAAAAAAACTCCTTCAACACCACATCCTACCACATCCTACCATAGAATATGAAATAAAAAAAATAAAATATGAAATGGAAATATCACTATGAAAAAAGACAAAACAAAATGTGAATATGAGAAAAGAGTACATCTTCATTCACCTCCATAGAATAAGAATATAAAAAGAGAACACATCTTCATTCACGCCCATAGAATATGAATAGAGAATACATTTTCATTCACAACCATAAAATATGAATATAAAAAAATAATACATCTTCATTCCCCTGTTTAGAATATGAAAAATAGAATATGAAAATGAAAAAAACATACATCGTGTTACTTGATATTTATGGACTTGTCTTATTAAATTTTAATAGGATGCTTTTTAATTTCCCATGCTTTATGTGAAGGCGAGTGCAAATGAAAGCCCAACGAATTTACTCAACCATCTATCATTACAGAGTTGCTAGAAGACTACTACATAAATTTTATTATTAAAAAGTTGGAAAAATGGACTATTTGTGGGGTTGAACCCACGAGCTCTACAACAAAAATTCAATTTTCCAACTAATATACCACATTGATCCTTGAGCTTTACAACAAAAACTCAATTTTCCTAACTAATATACCACATTGATCCTTGAGCTCTACAACAAAAACTCAATTTTCCTAACTAATATACCACATTGATCCTTGCATATCCAACCAAATGACATGTTTTATAAAATTTGTTGCAACCAACAAATTGATAATAAGTGCCGGCAAGGTTCTACCTGACAACGTCCCTACAAACAATCTGATGGTTCAACCAACACACCAACCATTCTTTTATTTGGTGAAATAAACTTTTGAATTGTAAATATTCGAAGGACCCCAAAAATTATAACATCCAACAAGTTTAAACTTAGTACCTCTATGGTATAAACCAATTTATTTCACCAATGTGCCAAAAAAGTGGGAGTTGCAATATAGGCGGACATAAAGTCCTTTTGTGGAATATTTTTATTGTGTAAAAATGGGGAATAATGGTTTTAGGCTAGTTTTGGACAATAAGTTAACGAGAAAATCCATGGATAGAGTTGGGTTATAGGTTTTTCATCACTCAATTTTGCATCATTTAATAAAATGATCACTCATTGGAATCTGGCCCAAAGATATAGTCTTCACTAGGTGAACTCCATTACCAACTTGTGTTTTGTTTTTTTTCTCTATTTTCTTCTATTTAATTGTTGAATTAACCTTATAGTTTATTCATTGAGATAAATTGCACTTATAATAAATTCAAATCAAGTCATGTATGTTGGATTAAGAATGACCTAGTTATAACACAACCATATAGTCAACTAGGGGTTAAGTTTGACTCCAAATTTTTACTATAGTTAAAAAATTTACCCTTGTAGAGTCTTCTTCATAATGCTCATTTGGATAGCCCCTTTTCCATTAATTATGAGGGTTAACATAACATCCTCTCAAATTTCCACGAGGCACAAATTTTGCATCCAAACTCCAATTCTTTTGATTTGGAAAGGTATTTTAGCGTATAGTAGAATCATGGGACACAATGCAAAAGAAATTTTTATCCTCAAAAAATGTTATTTAAGACTTCAAATTAGTCCTAGAAGGTTTCAGACACCAACTCTTGTAAGTTTGTTCCTTCAAATTTTCCACTCTGAAAACATAGAGATAGATTAAAAATTATATAATTATACAATCCATATCAAATTTGGTATCACGGATGGATTTTAGCTCATGACTTAGGGATGGAAAATCAAATGGCGTGGATTTGGGGAGATTTTGTTGCAAAAATTAAGGTGCACAAACTAGGCTAAAGGAGGAGCTAAATACACTTGGATGGGACATGACTAAAGAAGAGGGAGTCTATACAACAAAACATGGTATATGGATAAATCAACTCCCCAAAGCTTCTTCAAAGGGGTTTGTTAAGGTCTACCTTAACTCTTGGTTTGATCTATGTCCTATTTCATTGACGCTCCCATTATTATACAGATAGAGAAAATATAAGAGATGGTACTAACAACTATGTTGAGTTTAAAACCTTGTAGTTTCTTTGAATTCTACCTCGAGTAAAGGTTTGGTTCATCTACAAATCTAAGAAGACTCAACCCTTATACTTAAGTGGAAGAATGATGATATGCACATGCATAACATTTGAATTCACCCATTGTCTTGATATACACATGTGAACAATTTGGCCAATCACTTTAAAGTGATCACATTTACAATATATAAGAGAATAGTGTCAAGGGAAGGCATCTATTGCTAAAAGTATGAAGAATTGAGTACTAAGTAGTAGTATTTTGGACTCATGAATGCACTTTAGAAAAATAATATTTTGAAGTCCATCTAAAATATTAAATTTTTTTTTATTAAAAATTAAAAAAAAATATCTATATATATATATATATATATATATATATATATATATTTATTAAATATATTTTATTTATATATATATATATATATATATATATATATATATATATATATATATGAAAAACTACTCCATCTTCAACATTGGCAATATTGAGAGGTGGCAAGGCTCGTCCATGAAATGATCTCATTCAAGAATAATTCACTTTTTAAGGTAATGGAGTTGAAAAGAAATGGAAGCTTTTGAAATGAAAGAGATGAAACATTCGGATCAAAACCAAGAAAAATAATATATATATAGATATAGATATAAGGTAATGGAATGGGCGTTGGGCTCAAAGCCAGAGAGAAACGAACCATTCATTTTTATTTTTATTTTAGATAATGGAATCTAAATGAAACATAGTATAAGAATAATCTTTTGAGATGAAAGAGAATCGATGCGTTGGCCTCAAAAAGCAAGGATGAAAGAATCATTTATTCATTTTGATTTTTTAATGGTGATGGAGTCTAAAAGAAATGGAATTTTGATTTTTTTAAAGTGGTGATGGAGTCTAGAAGAAATAGGATAAGGGAACCGTCTTTTGAGGTAAAAGAGACTATACTCGTTGGCCGTGTTGGGCAACGTGTTTCGGTCTATAAATAACTAACCATATCAATGCATTGCTTCGAGTCATTCTGTGCAGGGCCGGGTAGAGCTCAAGAGAAGTGGTGTTAGTTGCCCATATTCAGCCAAGTGACTGAGTTGAGCAGTAGGTAATGCATCTTGTAATCCTCCCTTAATGTAATGCGTTGCTATCATTGACATCCTTCGATGTTAATTTTATTGTGATGTTCCTGAGTTTTTATGAACAAAGTTTTTACCTTTCTACCCCTGATTATTATTATTGTTAGCTATATATACAAATCGAAATCGAGTTGTTTTTATTGAAAATTTTTGGAAACTTTTTTCATGGATTTTTTAGTCTAATTTCTCTAAAATTTTATAGAAATTTATTGAAATTACAAATTTGATATATAATTTTTGCACATTAGAACAGCTTTAGGGTTTTTGAAAGCGTGGAAAAAAATAATTTAAATAACACAAATCAAGATTTCACCTTGATATTTTTTCTGCCAATTTTTAATACTAACAATTCCAAAAAATTATACTAAAAAAATTCCATAAACAAATTAAATTTTGAAATAAACACATAAAAAATTAATATTTATTTTCTAAAATAACAATGCATGCCTGTCAATTAAGATTAGATCATGTAAAATTTCCATGTATATTTTTAAAATTAAAAAAAAAAATAAAACGAATATATCATAAACAAATTTAACATTAACTTTTCAAACTTTCTCATTTATGAATGAGAGGATTTTAAAGATGAAGGAGATATCCATAATTATGTGTAGAGCTTAAAATTGGAATAATATAATGGTGGAATAAATAAAAATTCCACAATACTCCTGAAATATAACCACTAGGAACCAGAAATATTTTCTCAGCCGTGAGTAGTTGTTAAATTTGATTGGTATTTGGTTAAATTTGTTGATATTCTTTAGCGTAGAAGTTGAGGAAAGATTTATACTTAAAAAAAATTGATTTCTCCAAACATATAATAAATCTTGAATTAAATTAATTTAGAATGTTGGTCTAGCTGGCATGAAAACATGATTTTGTATTTTCCCAGCTACTGTTAAACCTTTATATCTGAGCATTGTTATACTGTTAGTCGCGGTGATACATGCATTTAGTTTTAAGATGAACTACACAGGCTAGTTTGAAAGATGTTTACGAAATTTTTTACTTAGATTATTACAAAAAAAAAATATTTCTACAATAATTATGAACATAAATAAAATATAGAAATTAAATATTTAGTTAAGTTGATTTTATTATGGACAGTAGATTGTAGACGAAAAGTACTGGAGACGTTTTATTTCAGTAATCAAAAAGATGTATTAGGAAGTAATGTAAAAACAAAGATAAAAATAAATGTGGTGGTACTCAATATAAACCAATTGTTTTTTCTGCGGGAAAAAAATTATGAACACAAACTAAAGGTCAAAAAGTTTAAAAATATTCTTGACAAAAAGTTTAAATTGTACATTGGTCAGGTTGAATTATCATAGATAGGGCGCCGATGATGGGTGAAGAGGGGAGCTACTATGTGTCTGATTCTTACGGTAATAGCTCGGGAGGAAAGAAGTGGGCCGATGGCACATTCTCAGGTGTGAGAAGTATTACAATGACTGCAAATGACAAGACATTAACCTCACTTCAAGTCCATTATGGTTTGGAAGGCAGCCATCCAAGTGTTGCTGGGAAGTCTTTCGGAGGGATTACACACGGAGCAGTCGGCAACGTGAAGAAAATCGTAAGTCGCAAACTGCATGCATTCTATCATCTAGTGAAAATCGTAAGTCGCAAACTGCATGCATTCTATCATCTAGTGAAAAATAGCATGGCATACTTTTACATACATTATAGAGTTCATGATTTAATAGATGTGAAATTGGATATTGATTATAAATTTCGTAAAATTACCTATTTGTTATTTTTTGTTTGTTTGTTGATTTTTATGGATGCAGTATTATCTGTTTTACCCAGACGAATTCCTCACTAAAATGAGTGGATACACTGGTTGGTACTTGGATCAGTGGGGTAAGAAGTGGTATATAGTTAAATCTTTGACTTTTCATACCAATAAAAGGACACTCGAAACGATCAGTGGGGTAAGAAGTGGTATATAGTTAAATCTTTGACTTTTCATACCAATAAAAGGACACTCGAAACATGCGGACCGCAGGAAGGAGACTATTTTGAGACTGGTGAAGATGGCCAGATTGTGGGATCTTTTGGAAGTGCCAGTGACTTTCTCCTTGACTCAATTGGCGTTTATATGCAACTTTTTCCGTAGTTAGTTGCAATGGATATGGTGGATAGCCCAGAATTAAAAAATAATTTAGTGTGTTTTTAGAGTCAAGTCCATACTTTCCATAGGTTTAATTAAATAATAAAAACCCCTACGGACATTATTATATTTTCTTAATTTTTATTTATAGTAATAATAATTTAAAAGTATGTTTAATTTAGTTAATTTTTATGATTTTTTTTAAATAGATGTATTAAGAAGTAGATGTTTGAATGTCTATTTCATATAATTTAGATGAATATTTTAAATTATATTTAAATATTCTAAATTAAAAGTATTTGTATAAAAAGTGGTTACATTAACACAATCTATTTTAACTTCTAATTTACCATGAATCAAGGAACGAAATATGGTTAGACTATTTTTTTTTTTTTTTTAAATATGAAAAAATAATTGCACCACAAGGATTTGATTTTCCTGAATTAATAATGATATGTAGTGAAAATTAGATTTATATTAGTGTAGGTTTTTTTTTTTATAATTTTTCCATTGAACATTGCAACTAACCTTAGCTTAGACTATATATATGTGTATGAAATAAGGTGGATATTGAAATATTTTATATATGATAAACAATTTTTTTTTTGGGTTATTAATATTTTTAGTAAATATAATGTGTCTAATTGAATAAAACATCTTCTTAATCATTATGATTGTTTTATTTTTAATCATTTATAAATGTATAAAAAGTAAAGTTGACCTTAAATAATTTTTTTTTTTTTTTCTTGTTTAGACTAATCCTAATTTTTCCATTTTTTCTCCTCCCATGCCACCCACGGGTTTCGAACCGGTGACCTTACAGAACGGAGTGCCTTAACAGTGCACCCCATCACCGACTGTTCTACACCACGTGGGCTTAAATATTTTATTTATGATGAACATTAAAATAGTTTTTATTTATTAATATTTCATTAAATGTCACATGCCAACTTCAAATTAAATACAAATTATATATATATATATATATATATATATATATATATATATATATATATATATATATATATATATATATATATATATATATATATATATATATATATAAAGAGAGAGAGAGAGAGAGAGAGAGAGTGTACACATGAAAACACCTTTTTTTAAAAATTAATATATATTTTTATTTAAAGTAAATATGAAAACATTTTTTTTATTAATATGTTTTTAAATCTTAACTGATGCATGAGCATAAACCAAAGTCCCCCAATTGTTTCTTAGACCTAAAAGGCTCTTGTAAATAAAAGTTTTCTAGTTTTGGAAGCTAAATTAAGCTTAACATTCTTGGACACTTGGCATATTTAATAATATTGTTAAAGGGAAAAGTAATTAGGTTGAGATATTATGTGATTTCCAGAGGGGAGGACATATGTAGGAAATGTATTAGGTGAATTGGTATTAGTTTCTATAATAGGGACAAATGTAGATTTACAAGTGGGTTGTTAATTACAACCTATGTGATGTAATAAATATATTTTGTCTAGTTGAAAGTGTAAGATACAAGATGAAGTCAATGGAATAGACTTGAGAATATAAAGGAAGTAGTTGAGACATGCTAAGGATCGAGAGAGTTCTCAAAGAGTAAATGGGTCAATTATCATGTAATCAAGCCAAACTTGTACAAGCCTTGTGCTAATAGAAATTGTCTAGCATTATCCTCCATTATGGTGTACGATTGATCTTTGTGTAGGTGCATGTAAATTCTTTGTGTATATTGTATATATGTATTAATTAAAATGTAGTGGAATATGACTACATTGGATTTCATGGTTCTAATGTGAATAAGTGAGTTGGGTTGTGCGAGAGGAGAGTTTATCTTGTGCATGAAAAGGCAGAGTTAAGTGTGGAAAAAGCATAGCAAGGTAAAGGGGTGAATTACTGGATCAAAGTCAGCTTTACATTGTATCCGACCTAGACCCCACCTTTGGCTCAAATCACATCTCGCTTGTAGAGCATTCATAGGCTAAGTGGATTAAGTGAGTTGAGTGTGGGGTAGATCTCCATACCTCAGATCAGTAGACATCCAGCTGAGCATATGTCCAAGTAGATAGAACAACATCTAGGACACCAAATATTAAATGGGCTACAAAAGCACCCAATCGATTTGGAGGAGAGGCAAGCATCCAACTTATTTGGAGTAGAACCAAAATCAGAATGGTTTCCAGTGTAGGACCCCCCCCCCTTGTTAAATAGTAGCAAATCAAGGGGGCCTGTGGCGAACGAGGGCCATAAATTTTTCCACCCTCGTGATTACGTGGTTCAAAGGTAATTTCCCATTAACAAGGGCCCCATGGTTGAAGTTTCGATATTGAATCCCCCCTCTTCTATTTCATGATATACCTGGGGGAAGAAATGAATGTGGGTTGTTGGTATAATCAAAGTTGGGACCATGATGTGCAAAGGTGATTCCCCATTAATTATGGGTCCATAGTAGTCCTGCCCTCAATGCTCAAGATCATCTGAGGTGGTCATGTGATAAGGATGAGGTAAGTGCAAAAAACTCAGAGAATAATGGTTTTAAGTTGTTGACGAGTGGCAGGTGGTCATGTTAACTAACAACCCCGACGAATGAGACAATTCACATTAATTTCAATTCTTGTCAACTGCCATAAAACAACTAGTAAAGTGTGGATGGTTGCAAGTGTCAATGAGGGATAAGTGGCCTCGTCGATTAACAGTACTAATAGACGTCAATTATCCCAACAATTGTTGGCTCTATCTCAACATTGATAGTGAACATTCATAGAAATTTTGCACTGCACATAGTCCAGGAAGGGACGTTGAAGTGCGCACTAATGAGAAGCTTATGAACCTCGATGCATAGTCTTGATTGGAGGATATTAGGTGATTTCCAAAGAAAAGTTAAGCACAACTTTGAGGTTCAGAGCAGTAGAAAAATTAATAAGAAGGAGCCATCCTGTGTATGCCTAACATCAAGTGGTATCAGAGCATAGTACCGCTCTTTGTAAAGATGAATGAGACTAATGTAGGAGATTATAATTACAAAATACATCATGAGAATGTATGAAGCATTGAATGGGATTATGCATACATAGAAATAGCATTGAAGAAGTCACAAAGGTAACATATTTTTTTCTTTTTATAAAATTGAATATGTGAAAGAAGGAAACTATGAAGTTTTTATAAAGAAACAAAGCACAAAGGATCCAATACAAGGGAGAAGAAAATTTCAGATAAGGAGCAGAGTTGGGGAGAATTTGATCCAGGTGGATATTGGTGGCCACCCACCTATTCCACTTGGGGCCTCACCATTGTTTCTTTCAGTTTCTCAATTTCCTTAATCAAAAAGAGATCATATGCTAAAGTTACGTCCCCAGGAAGTTGATGTACCAATTTACCCAGATGGGGCCCATATTTTTGGCGCTTCATCTCCTAGGGTTAGGTTTTTGGAGGTTTAGGGTTTTCCATTGTTTATCAATCATAAATAGGCCTTGGAGCCTCATTGTAACAGAGTTCAGAGGCATGTAGACGCCACATCTCTTGTTAGAGATAGGCTACCATCGCCCTAGCTAGTTTCTTTCCATTATGTCTGTAAGCATATTTAAGTTCTTTAATATTAATGAAATGAAGTGTTATTTCCGTTGCATCTTTGTATTTATGGTTATATTCGTATTCTGTTGCATTCATGCATAAATACAAATAAAAAATTTTAATAACGGTTTGCAGAAATATTGGAGAAGATTGATAGTAAAAGTAGTCTTGCAGTAGTGTGAAGAAAGAGCTCAAAAAATTTCTTTAGGTGTATATACATTAAGATCTGACAGGTAATTAGTCTTAAATGTTTTGTAATTAACTAACATACATATTAGTTGAGAGGGAAGGAAATTTATGGTAACCCTTGCAACAAAGATTGCATAATAGAGAGGAGAACAACTCAAGGTTGAGGTTGGGTAGAATTTTTCATGACAACTCCACAATTGTAAATGTTGGTAGAGTTGTGTAGAGAGAAAGGAGCAAGTGAAGCTCTTGAAATTGAGTAGAGTGTAGAAGCCTAAGAGAAGCAAAGGAGGATTAGATGGCTTAATATGAGAGAATCGGTGATACCAAAAGACCACTTTTAGAGAAGAGAAGCTTGATGAGGCGTCTTGTAGCAAGGTGAAACATACTTGTTACTTTAACAACCTATGTTATTTTAACAAAGTCTTTTACAGTTTAAGAATACTCATGGTAAAGCGAGGATGAATATCCATGGTAAGTAAATATTAAACTAACTATAAATTAATATATAATGGTGAGTTTAATTTATATGTTTTTGTGTCCCTTTTAACCACAAACCATTCTCAAAGCTAGGATCTAGCCCTTCCGGCTTCAGAGAGGGCTCTCTCTGTATGATTTAATTTATTCTTTCAGTATTTTAGGCTAGATATTAGAGTTCAAGATAGATTTTTTAAATTTTTGGTTAGAAAATGAAGGAAAATTCCGTTGGGAATGGAGTCATTAAAATTATCGGTAATCAATGAAAAAATAATAGAGTAGTTGAATAGGGTGAGGTAGGCAAACTCCTGGATCTTAAGATATCTTATGGTGTGACTACGATGAAGAAATCGATGATCAATTAAATATAAAGCATACTTAAATAAATTTTATATTTAATCTCAAAAGGAAAACATTAAGATTGTTTTAAACAAGCCAGAGCAAAGTACAAAAAGTAAATTAAGCTCTTTATCTTCTTGCAACAATTAGGAAAGGAAATCCATGTGAAAACTTGTAAAGAAGTACAAATTAGCATTAGTAAAACATCACCATTTGTTTGACACAAGAATATTGGAACAAAATTGCCTCTGTATTTCTTAAATTGATTACTTCAAGTAAAGTTCACAACTTACAATAAAAAAGGTATTCTCTTTTTTCTTTCTCCAACCCTTTCTAAGTATTATTACAAAATATATATAGACTTTTTATCAAAATAACTTTGGATTCCAAAAAAGAATTGATTACAAAATAATATCTAACAAATATATAGAAATTTCTGAAATAGAACTAAAAAACAAGAATTCTGGACAAATTCAGTTATTATGTTGAATCTTAAAGGGAAGTTGTTGCTCATTGTAACTACTTTTCTTCTTCTTATGTTTTTTTGTTCCCAAAACTGTAGGATTTGTGTTTACCTTTATTCAACCAAGTCCAACAACTTATCCCATCGTTCTTCACTTGGAATGGAAAAATTTACCATGCTTCTAAATCTCTCATCCACTTTTGTGTATGTATGAAAAGTTGGCTTGTTTAGAAACAGATGATGGATCTCATGCTAAAGGAAGGGGCCATGCTGCAATCCCTCCATGAAACCTTCTCTAGTTATTGTTCCTCTTACTTTAGAAAACTTGGATGTACCTGCAGCTATATTCCATAATTGTTCTTGATAATTTTCTAATGGAATCAATTTGTGATTAGAATCTCTTAAGTATCGAAGTCCTTTATCCTGCAATAAAGAAATTTTATGCTTGAATATTTTAACGTACAATTATTCTAATTCTTTGCATTTGCTTTCTAATTGCAACATGACATTGTTATTTTTTAATACTGTTTTTACTTCCATCATTGTCCCTGTTTTGTCTTGAATTTGGAGATCTTCAAGTTCTTCCTTAGTTTTAGAATTCAATATTTTAATAATTCTATTTTCTTATGCTAGCTTGTGCTCTATCTCAATCTTTGTTTTTTCAACTGTTGCCTTGACATTATGCACTAGCTCCTCCTGCTCAAATATGATCTGAACAGATGACCATAAATATGTCATAATTGCACTTATACTATGAATATACTATTTTTAGCCTCTTCCAGCATTTGAGTTGTTAGAGACTGATTCTCATACTTTTGAATTTGCTAGGTCATTTTGAAATTCTTTTGCACTTCAGCCAAATATGCATTATCTGATTTAATATTGTTTTCCACCAAATTTGACAGTGTTGTCATTAATTTTTTATTTTCCTTATTTGTTAATGATAATTCTCCCAAATATTTGACTAATTTTTCAGGAGAATATGAAGTAGTTTCCTCTGCTGATTGTTGTACTTCCTACTATGATGATGTACCTGTTGCTTCTAATTGTTCTTTTTCCTTCAATAGTGCCTTCATGTCCTTTTCCATTTTATGAATATGAACATTATGTTCAATTATTATCTTGAAAAAATTTTCTTTTTCTGCCTCCAAATTTGTTACTTTTTTAGCTTGAAGATGCTCTATAGTTGGAAGTTTCGTTTCCTGAGATCTTGAATATATACATTTTTATTGTTGAACATTTCCTCATCTGCTTTAACATTCCCATGATCATATCCTAGTTTTATTATTAAATCTTCCAAAGCTTTGGTCCTAGTGTCTTTGGCCAAAGAAGGCATTCTTTCTATCTTCAGTTGTGAATGCATATTATTTAGAGAGATTTGTAACTTTGATGCACCCATAGCTAAATTCGCCAGTGATGAATAAATCATATCACCTACTTGCTTACGCAAATCGATTTGATCAATTGCATGAACCTTCTTAGTATCAATAGAAAATATTGAAGCTTTGTAGTCTTCTACACTCCTGGGGATTGGAACTGTGGGTTCTAGAAAAGCCAATTGAAACTGCCCCTTTTCTACGTCAAATGCAGATAGCAGCCTATGTTGAGTAGTTGGAGTTCGCTTCCAGAACTCTGAGCATGTTGTAGCCTTTAAAGGTTCATTCTTCTTCTTAATCTCCTTTTATCTTGCAAAAATATTTTGTTGTGTTGGCACCTGAGATTTAGAAGATATAGGTGACTGTGTTAAATCTTCAACATGTGAGAAAGGTGTGACTGGTAAACATGTTAGAACAACTGTATCATGCTCTTGTGTTTCCTTCTCTTCTGATGATTCTCCTTGATTGGTGGTATGTGTAGCATCTTTAATGTAAATGATAATTTTGTCCTTAGGATATGTCTTCTTTCTTCTCTTGAAAAAACAAAAATTTTGAGAATCTAAGTCTGTAGGAGACATGATTTATATTATTATTTTGGTTTCCTTTTCTTTTGGAGTAGGAATTTGTAGAGAAGTTTGGATGAAAATCTCTTCTTCAACCTCTTGTAAAGTGTTCTTTTTCAACTGCTCCTGATTAACATACTGCTCCATCTCTGATCTAGGTGTATGTGCATATGGAGTGCTTTTCTGCTCAACTCTAAGTTTATAAATTATTCCTAATGGGTCATAATATCATGTAAAGCTCAGTTTAATATTCATTTGTTTCATCAATTCATCCACTTCCTTTTTTGTTTCTCTAGTGCTCACAATATATGGCGCTACATGTTCTTTTAACTTGAACTTTGCTTTCTTTTCGCTTGACACAATATGTAAATCATCCATGTTTAGCATATGTTTGATATATTCAAGGGAAAAAATTCTCACTAGCACAAACACTGGAAATCTATAGGGAGGAATTTTTTACCCATAAATTCTAATTTCTGTATAATTCTGGTATAACTACCAATCTCCAACTTTAGCTTGCTCTGTCAAATGTAGAACTTTCCTCATCTCTGGTAAAATCCTTGGCACAAATTCATTGTTGAGTATACACAAGGATGTGTGTAAAATTTGATCCACAAAATCACTGAATGAAAAATACTCAGAATTCTTTCTGACTAAAGAAGTCCATTGAACCACTGGCAATTGATTTACTTGTTCATCCATCTTCTGTAGTTGGAACTTAAACATGTCTACTTGATAAAATATCATCAAACACACTAATACTGATTGATTTTTGAATGCTCCTTTAGCTTTAAAATTCATAAATTGCTCATGAATAATATCTGATAAGTATTGGTTGTAATTGAAAAGAACTAATGGGTTTGGACCAGCTGAAAATACTGGCAAAAATCCTAACACTACCTCATCTAACAATAGGTCTAAATGATAACCTAATAAAAAGTTACCATGGAAATAAATTTTCTTGACATCTCAAGGAAAATTGAAGCACAGTATGGGGGATCAGTTCTGGGATATTCAGAATTTTCAGGTAGAAAATGGGTGCATGGTATATTTCCATGGGTGCATCAGTTGAAAATAGGTCTAATGAATCTTGGGGATTTATCTGAAGGGATTGGAAATTGCTCGCTTGGGTAATTGAGAAAAAATATGATTATTTTGGGCAATTATTGCTTTATGACTGGGAAGGTGTCTCAAATGGCACCATGTAAAAAATTCTAGAAAACAGTGGGTTTTGGGAAAAAAATTATGATATGAGGGATTCCTAGATGCTCAGATCGTCACTATTATATAATAATTTTTGGTTCGCCCAATTCCTAAGCTCATACAAGTCAAATTCACATTGAGTTTCTACTATTTTAGACTGGGAATCGACTAGAAGAGATCTATCCATATTGGGGATGGGAGGTATCATTGGATTTTCTTCATTTTTCTTTCCCTTTCCTTTATGTGAAGACATTTTCAATTTCAAAGGAAAAATTAAGGAAACTGTGTTACCATGCTATAATTGCAAAAGGAATTGGCTCGTAGAGGACGCTAGTATACTTGAGGGTAATTTTGTGTTGAACCTCCATAGATCAAATGATTTTCGAAAGGGAATTTTGCAGGTTAATGAAGGATTTTTGCAACGTAATTTGAGGGTGTTGTAACATAATTTTTATTGTTTTTGGAGCATGGTTTTAACGGGAATCTCACATGTTGGTGGTAGAAATTTATTATCTAATGTCTACATGGTTGTTGTTTTATGATTTGAATGGCAACGGTCGAATGACGTAGAGGATGGGAGATGTGGACGAAGGAATAAGTGACAAATGGTGTGGGCAGATAACGCAGGAGAAAACGGGCGAAAGTGAGCATCAGATGGTGGTTTTCGGGGGGGTTTAGGAGTGGTAAACGGTATCGGGAGGGCACCCTTGAAAGCATTTCGGAGACTATGCGGAGCCTAGGTGGTTTATTCAGAAACCAATCCACCCATGTTAAGTCCTGAAAAGTTGACGAGGGTTTGAACGTCGTTCCCCATTGTTCATCTGGGCGGGAACGATTGCGACCGTTGAAAAGCGTGATTGATTTATAAAAAATGACAAAAGTGTCATGTCTAAAACCTTTTAAAACTAACTTTAATAAAAAGAAATTAAATTTTTGGCATTTGAAATAGCGGGCCCTTTGGGGTTTTATTCCTATTTATTCCCCTTTTATTTTTATTTTTCTTTCATTTTTTTTTAAATTTTTTATATTTGTCATTTTCTTTTGTATAAAACAACTTTGAAATGAAAAAAATATTTACAACATCCCACTGGGATAAATTACCTTGACCACTATATTTATAGGATCCTAACAGTGGATCCAATGGGGATGGCATCCTTCCTGTGAGGTGCGAAGAACATCGTATATTAGTAGGCTTCTCCATTGGGAATTTATTTTTCCTATCATTAGTTGAAACTGACCTTGTTAACTAAAAATTCATTACATGTGGTAGCATTTCATTTGAAACTTAGGGCCTTCACTTTGGACTTCAATTTCCAATGGCAGCCACCCACAATTGCAGTATTTGAAAATAAAATGGTATATACAATGATGCTTTGAGAGACTAGTTGAAATTTAAGAAAAATAGTTTTTGAGCACACTGCCATTAACATACCCTCCAACAATTAATTCCCCCATTAGATCCTTAAAAAAAAATGCATTGGTTCCCCAGAAAGATTAAATCTTATAAGGCCTTTTCCACATACTATCAAACTCTCCATGCTTTCCTTTTTCCTCATTTCTGGCAGCCCATTTCAACACAAGGCAATTAAGCTAAAAATCATCTGCTTTCACTCTCTTATCATGAATCCTTTTGATTGTCCTGAATTGTATGTGTGTTGTTGTAAACTTATTCCCCGGTCTGCTACAAATGTACCATTTGATTTATCCTTCTCTACACATTATTTAATTCAACATCTAATTCCTGCAATAATTTCAACACTGGAATTTCTAAGGGGGTAGGGAAAACTGCATCAACTCCATAAACCAATTAGAAAGGTGACATTCTAATTGATTTCTTTGTGCTTACCCTATCATCCCATAGAGCATTTATCAACTTTTTGTGCCAAGACTTCTTATTCTCCTGTAATATTTTCTTTATTATATTGACCAAACTTTTGTTAGAAGACACTGCCAATCCATTTCCTTGAGGATAATAGGTAGTATAGTTTCCTAAAACTACATGATACATATTGTAGAAATCTACCATCTTTTTTTATTTAAAAGCAACAGTGTTATCTGTGATGATTTTTTGAGGACAACCAAATCTAGACAAAATATTACGTTCCATGAATTGATAATCACTAAGACTGTAGCTTTCATAATTGGAACTGATTCTATCCATTTGGTGAATTAATATGTGGTTGTAAGAATACACCTGTGTTGGATCGAAGAACTAGGATGAATCTCTCCAATAAAATCGAAACCCCACTACTGAAAAGGCACTTTAACTGAAATAGGCTTTAAAGGCAAGGGTAAGAGTTTCTTCTTTCCTTCAAAAATCTGACATTGATGACAAGTGGAAACCATTTTGTGTACATTAGCAAATAGAGTAGGACAGTAAAACCCAGCTCTCAAGATTTTATTTGTCGTAGTCTTCCAGAAAATATGCCCTCCATAGTTACCTTTATGAAATACTTACATCATTTTATTAGCTTCATATTCTAACAAACAATTCAAAAAAATTCCTCCATCATCCTTCCAAAATAAAGCTCGATCCAAAATGCATAATTTGACAGCCTTTAATTTAAGAAACCTTGCTTTAGTCTTGGACATACCTGGTGGAGCTTGTAAATTCTGTAAAACATACACAATGTATGCATACCAAGGGGAAGTGACAAAACTTTCGGATACCTGTTGGATAGGTTCTTCTTCACCGTCTAGAGCATCAAGAAAAATTATTTATAATGCATGCAACTTTGATTCTGCCATCAACTTGGTCAATCCCTAACCCTTAATAAGATTTTTAGTCTTAAGCTCAATATCATATTCTAAAATTACAGTTATCTGCTTTCTTCTCTTTCCTTCTGGATCATTTTGAGTAAGGATGTATTTTACTACTGCATTGGGAAGAAAAGAAATTATATGAGAATGCAGTATATATACTCTAAAATATTTCAAGGATTTTACCAAAGAAAAAGCTTGTTTTCCCATAACATTATATTTCAATGTGGAATCTCTTAATCATCTACAGAAAAAGACTATAGGTTTCTCATATCCCTCCTTGTTTTTTTGCATCAGCATTGCTGTAATAGTATGCTCTGATTTAGCAAAAGAAAAAATAATGAAGTCCTCATTGTAATCAGGACTGGCTAAAAGAGGAGCATGTGTCAAGCTTGACTTTACCACATTGAACGATATTTTTGCTTCAACATTCCATTTTATCTCACTATATTTTCTCAACATATTAGTGATAGCTCTCAAAGTTTCAACCAAGTTTGCAATAAACCTTCTTAGAAAATTAATTCTACCAAGGAAGGAATGCACTTCCTTTTTGTTTCTTGGGATGTCAATTTTTTTTATAGCTTCGATTCTACTTTGGGTCAATTCAGATGTCGTCTTTGGAAATAATATGACCCAACAATTTACCTTCTTCAATCCCAAATACGGACTTTTTAGGATTCAAGGAAATACCATATTTTCTCCATTTTTCAAAAACAATTTTTAAGTGTTGCAGATGATCTTCAATAAACAAATATTATTACATCATCAAGGTAAATTACAGTGAACCTATCCTTCTCATATGCAAAGGAAATGTCTATTGCTCTCTAAAATGTTGACCCTACATTAATAAGTCCAAAAGGAATTTCCACACACATAAATGTTCCCCATGGTGTTGTGAAAGTTGTTTTTTCTTGATCATCTAGAGGCACTGAGACCTGCTTGTACCCTGAGAAATAATCAAGCAATGAAATTATGCTGGAACCAACTACTTTCTATAAAATATGGTTCATATTTGGCAAGGCGTAGTTTTCTTTAAGGGAAACTTTGTTAAGGTTCCGAAAGTCTACACATAACCTTATGTCTCCAGTTTTCTTCCTTACTAGTACTATATTGGATAACCATTTAGAAAATATGAGAGGCACAATAATTTTAGCATTAAAATATTTCTTAACCTCTTTCCCAATCAAGGGCAATAAAACAGGATTTACTCTTCTTAGTTTTTTCTTGAAAGGTTATTGTTCTTCTCTGACAGGAATACTATGTTGAATAATACCTTTATCATAGACCTTTAGGTCCTCATATCCCCATGCAAAAAAATCAAAGTATTCTTTCAGCAATTCTATGTATTTTTGTTTGTCTTCTAGAGGTAAATACTTAAAAAGTTTTACAATCTTTGGCTTTTCTTTAGTTCCTAAATTACAATCCTCAACTTTATATCTACTTGGCTCTATTTTAGGCTTGTGAGCCACGTCATTAAAATCAAATAACTCCTCTAATGGAACCAAACCTCTCGGGATGACATTATCCTTAAACTGTAGAATTTAAAGATCTGTTTCATTTTTATTAGTATCCATTGATCTGATTTAGTTGATTTTATCCTCCATCATCATCCATATTACTCTCCCCATCAATATGGAGATTTTAAAACTCTTCCTTTACTTGCAGAAAATTATATAATTGTTTAGCATTGTCAAACACTTTCCAATATCTAATGATATCAAGGATAGCAGGCCTATGTTTTACCTCAATTTCAAGTTTTTTTGTTGAATCGAAAAGTCATCTTACATGTACTTCTTGAAGTTTCCAATGCATCAACAAACACATTCTGATCTCTGGGAATCAAAGACAACTGATACTCTGGAAAACACTTCAAAAAATCCAAACAACATTCATGTATTCCCTCATCCCGAGATACTTAGCTAAATATTCACCTTTGATTTGTTTAATAATGAGTTCTGAATCTCCATGGACCGTAATTATTTTAGCTCCTTATCTCTTCAACAACTTTAACCCTAATATTAAAGCCTCATACTCAGCAAAATTATTTATACATTGAAAAGCAATAGGAATGCTTTTGTGATTTACATGTCTTTGTGTTTGAAATCAATATACTAGCTCCTACTCCTTCTTTACTTACTTCGCCATCAAAATCCATATTCCATAGACCATATTCATCATATTCCATTTATATTATAGCCTTTAAATTTACATCCCTTTCCTTATTTGATTTATTATCCATGTCTTGAATTTCTTCTTCTAAAAATATGTCATGGTGTGAAATTAAGGAAAACATATATGAGTGTACATAATAGATTGGATAATTATTAGGCGTATCATGGTTGCTTACCATGTATTTCATAAGAGTTTCTCTATACAATCTCCTTTGTTGTCTAAAAAATAGGAATGGTTGCATATGTCATGTCCATTTTTAATGTGCCTTGCAGCTTTGCTCCCCAAGACCTTGACAAGAGAATTCCATATTTTGGAGGTATATCGGCCATGACAACACCCATTGCTATACTTTTTGTTGGGATTTTAGCAAGGGCTACACGTAAATCTTTGATCAATCCTAAACATCTTACCCTGCTTGAATCAAAAGAGAAAATGTCTTTATATGGTCTGGTTATATCCAATCCAAGTTTTTCCATAATCACATTTGGCATGAGATTATGTAAAGCTCCTGAATCCAACATGGCATCGTGAAAAATGAAATCATGTATGTTAAGACTAACATAAAATGGAGGTACATTACCATCTTGTGAAATTCCATCAAGTCATATTCCAAATATCAATCCAGGTTGGTCATCACTTATATTTACAATATTTGTTCCTTCTTCTATCTTTAGTTCCTTTATGATTTGATTTCTATATACATATTTTTTCATTAATTTGATTAGTGGAACATAAATTTTCGCATTGAACAACTCATTTTCAAGATTAAAATAAGGTTGAACATTTTCTACCCCTTTCACATTTGTATATTTCCTTTGAGGGACTTCATTTGGAGGATCAACCTTTGCTTGACTTGTAGAAGGAGTATATGTTTGGATATTCTTAGGAGGATTTGTTGTAGTTTTTCTATTTCTGCTATTATATTGTTTATGCACTTCCGTAATGGAATTTTGATAACCCTTTTTATAATCTTCAAATTCTGCAAAAATGAATTTTGGTTGTGACAACAAAAACAAGTCTTTCTCCTCTTTTGTTAATAAAATATCATCTGTTTCCCCATCACCAACAATATTCATCTAATTTTATTCCTATTCTTCCACTGTCACATGCTCTTCTTCAGGAAAATTTTCTTGAAAATGTGGCCTAATTTGTTGCTAATATGTTGGGTTTCTGGGATCTCTTTGCTTGAATTGGGGTTTTTTCCTTCTGAAATTTGGATTTCTAACCTGCGGACCTCCTTGTGGTTCTCTTGGTGCAATCTTATCTGTCAAAGTCATCCTATCCATCATCCTCTCCATAGTTTTAACTAGAGTGTCCAATTTTACATCTAATGACGAAGAAGCCTCTTCTTTAATAGTCACTCGCTTCTCAGTTCTTAACTTAGCTTTATTGGCTAGTAAATTGACCTCTACACTAATAGAATTTATTTGAATTTCCTCTAAGGTATATGGATTTCTTTCTCTCAACTGATGTGCCATATATGCATCAAAACCATATGGATATAGAATTAAATCCAACCCTAGAGGATGTTTATCTCTGCTGGAATAGCATTGTAAAGGTTATTGAATCTATATGAATAACCTTGAACAAATTCCCCTAGAGCTCTTTTTAAACCTTCATACTTTGCAAGAATCTGAAGTGGATTCTTTTCTACCTCCCAAAGATAAAGGGACACTTGATGAAATTGTTGTAAATTAGAAGTATTTCCTACTGTCAATCCCCTATACCATTTTCTCACCTCACCTACCAAACTTTGAGAAGACAACCTTACTTGAACATCTTCATCATCAACCTCTTCTAGGTCTTCAAAATCATTCATCTTATCAATGTGTTGTTGGGTTGTAATGGGTACAGTGCCATCAAATTGGGGTATATGTTGTGCATAATTTAGTGGCATAATATTGAGTGGTTTTTGCAAAAACCAAAGGAGCATACTGCGCTTCTATAATTGGAATATGAGGGGCAGATGAAATTACAGCACCACCTGATGTTGGGGGCAGTAAAGGTGTTGGAGTTGTGATATGTTGAGCTGGTATAGAAGGAGCATGAACCACTAATGAAATAGGAACAATAGAAAAAGGTGAAATCAAAGGGAAGGTGAATGATGGAGAAGGAGAAATAACAACAGAGGGGATTTATGAATGATTCTTAAGCAGTTTTATTTAATTTAGCTACCAAATCATCAAGTTGTTCAAATTGATTTAAGACGTCCTTATCAAATTGTGAAATCACAGGCTTTTGTACTGATATATATGGTCTCAATTTGGTCTCATCTACAACTATTTCAGGGATAAAGCTTTCTTATTTGATTCTGAAAAGACTATGCTCAAAAGGTAAGTCAAACTCAATATCCTCAATTGATATCAGGATTTTTGTAAGTGAATTAGTTCTTGGAAATGGATTATTACTTGCTTGACTTTCAGTAAAGCTACTTTTTTCTAATCAACCTCTTAGGAATCCTTACATCTTTAGGAGGATTAGGATCTGGGTGGGATCTGATGTAGACCTTTCTAGGAGCCATATATTCAAAGAAATTATTTACAAATGAGTATATATACAAATTTTGGGTGGAAAATTCAGCCTAATAGCTTAATATACTTCATTGTCACCCAAATGAAATAACTTTAATACTTTGAGATCAATATTTACCAGGGAGATATTTTTTTTTTTAATTTTTCCCTAGTATGGTCGCCAGAACGTTAGCACTCCGTATTTTTCCTAGGCTAAGGAGGAAAATTACAAATGTAAGCGCAAGCCACTCTTAAAGCTGATATCTAGCCCTTCTAGCTTCAGAGAGGGCTATCTCTGTATGCTTTAATTTATTCTTTCAGTATTTTAGGCTAGATAT
This sequence comes from Pinus albicaulis, assembly GCA_034641835.2. NCBI lineage: Eukaryota > Viridiplantae > Streptophyta > Pinopsida > Pinales > Pinaceae > Pinus > Pinus albicaulis. The sequence continues at coordinate 411,857,035 of CM076569.1, read as the reverse complement.
TAGAGTTCAAGATAGATTTTTAAAAATTTTGGTTATAAAATGAAGGAAAATTTCATTGGGCATGGATTCATTAAAATTCTCGATAATCATGACAAAATAGCAAAGTAGTTGAACAGGATGAGGTAGGCAAACTCCTCGATCTTAAGATATTTTATGGTTTGGTTGAAATGAAAAAACAGATGATTAATTAAATATAAAGAATACTTAAATGAATTTTATATTTAATCTAAGAAGGAAAACATTAATATTGTTTTAAACAAGCCAAAGGAGAGTACAAAAAGTAAATTCAACTCTTTATCTTCTTGAAACAATCAGGAAAGGAAATCCATGTGAAAACTCATAAAGAAGAACAAATTAACATAAGGAAAACATCATCATTTGTTTGACAAAAGAATCTTGGAACAAAATTGCCTATGTATTTCTGAAATTGATTACTTTAAGTAAAGTTCACAACTTACAATAAAAAATGGTCTTTTCTTTTTCATTCTCCAACCCTTTCTAAGTCTTATTATAAAATATTTATAGAATTTCTATTGAACTAACTTCGGATTCCAAAAAAGGAATTGATTACAAAATAATATCTAGCAAACATATATATATTTCTAAAATAGAACTGAAAAATAGGAATTTTGGACAAATTCGGTTGTTCTATTGAATATTTAGAGGAAATTTCTTGATAATTGTAGCTACTATTCTGCTTCTTCTATTTTTTTGTTCCAAAACCGTAGGATTTTTGTTTACCTTTATTCAACCTACTCCAGTAACTTATTCCATCGTTCTTCACTTGGAATGGAAAATTTTACCAAGCTTCTAAATCTCTCATCTACTTTTGTGTATGTCTAAAAAGTTGTCTTATTTAGAAATAGATGATGGATCTCATGCTGAATGAATAGACCATGTTGCAGTCCCTCCATGAAATCTTCTCGAGTTAGTGTTCCTCTTACTTTAGCAAACTTGGATGTATCTGTAGCTATATTCCATAATTTTTCTGGATAATTTTCTAATGGAATCAATTTGGCATTAGAAGCTCTTAAGGCTAGAAGGCCTTTCTCATGCAATAAAGTAATTTTCTGGTTAAATATTTTAACCTGCAATTCTAATTCTTTGCATTTTTTTTCCAGATGCACCATGAGATTCTTCTTTTTTATTACTTTTTTTACTTTCATCATTTTTCCCATTCTATCTTGAATTTGGATCTCTTCAAGTTCTTCCTTAGTTTTAGAATTCAGTATTTTAATAATTCTATTTCCTTCTGCTGACCTATGCTCTATCTCAATCTTTGTTTTTTTAACTTCTCCCTTGACATTCTGCACTAGCTCCTCCTACTCAAATATGATCTGAACTGATGACTATAAATATGTCATATTTTCACTTATACTATGCCATATACTCTTTTTGGCCTTTGCCAACGTTTGAGTTGTTAGAGATTGATTCTCATACTTTTGAATTTGTTGGGTCAGTTTTAAATTCTTTTGCACTTCAGCCAAATATGCATTATCTGATTTAATCTTGTTTTCCTCCAAATTTGACACTGATGTCATTAATTTTTCATCTTCCTTATTTGTTAATGATAAGTCTCCCAAATATTTGACTAATTTGTTAGAAGAATCCAAAGTAGATGCTTTTGTTGTATGTTGTACTTCCCGTTGTGTTGATGTACCTGTTGCTGCTAATTGTTGTTTTTCCTTCAATAGTGCCTCCATGTCCTTTTCCATTTTTTGAATTTGAACATTCTGTTCAACTATTATCTTGAACAAATTTTATTTTTCTACCTCTATATTTTTTACTTCTTTAGCTTGAGGATGCTTTGTGGTTGGAAGTTTGAGTTGCTTCCTGAGAGCTTGAATATTTGCATTTTTATTGTTGATCATTTCCTCAGCTTCTCTAACATTCCCAGGATCATATCCTAGGTTGATTATTAAATCTTCCAAAGCTTTTGTCCTAGTGTGAATTCATATTATTCAAAGAGATTTGTAACTTTGAGGGAGCCATAACTTAATTGGTCAGTGATGAATAAATCATCTCACCTGATTGCTTATGAAAATTTACTTGATCAATTTCATGAGCCTTCTTAGTATCAATAGAAAATATTGAATCTTTGTAGTCTTATGCACTCCTGGGGACTGGAACTGTAGGTTCTATAAAAGCCAATTGAAAATGTCCCTTTTCTATGTCAAATGCATATAGCATCCCATGTTGAGTAGATGCAGTCTGCTTCCAGAACTCTGAGTATGTTTTAGCCTTTAAAGCTTCATTCTTATTCTTAATCTCCTTGTATCTTGCAAAAATATTATGTTGTGTTGGCACCTAAGATGTAGAAGATACATGCGACTGTGTTAAATCTTCAACATGTGAGAAAGGAGTGGTTGGTAAACTTGTTAGAAAAAATGGTATCATGCTCTTGTGTTTCCTTCTCTTATGATGATTCTCCTTGATTGGTGATCTGTGTATCATATTTAATGCCAATGCTAATTTTTTCCTTAGGATCTATCTTCTTTCTTCTCTCGAGAACATGAAAAACCTGAGAATCTAAGTATGTATGATACATGCTTTCTCTTATTCTTTTGGTTTCCTTTTCCTTTAGAATAGTAGTTTGCAGAGAAATTTGGCTGACAATCTATTCTTCAGCCTCCTGAAAATTGATCTCTGTCCACTGCTTCTGATTAGTTGATCTGTATTTAAAATTTCTTGAGGTTTATGAAAAATTTTCAAGTGATTCAATTAGGGGTTTAAATCTCTTTTTTTAAATTATTAAACACATAAACATGAAATTTAAACTAATTTTTTGCAGAAAAACATAAGACAATATCACCATAATAGTAAACACACATCAGCAAATGATGAAGGAGTTCACCCCTCCTGGGCTATGTCTCATGTTCCAGCTTCCAATGGTTAGGCCTATTTCATTATTCTCAAACAATGGTGTTTACATCAAATTATAGTGCTCAAATTGTTGTACTAATAACTCCAATGGCTTCAAAATTGTCAAAACCCCTTGTTTAGCCTCTTTTTGCTCCAAAAAGGCCAAAAAATGAAGAAGTTATGATATCCACAAGTTTTCCAGCAATTTGTCCTACAATTTCGCCCCAAAAAATGATAATTGAGTGACTTTTTCTCCAACCACTGGCACAAATTGTGGGATAGTTTATTTTCCCAATGTAGCCTATGAATCGAATATTTTATTATAAATCGGGGGGTCGGGGGAGGGGGGGTCGGGCTAAGCCTTGGCCCCTGGTCTCGCCCCTTGTTTCCCGTGGGCGCGATGACCAAGGTTAGGGCTAGCCCCAACCCAACCCCCAACAGTTGTATGCATAACATTTAAATTTAATTTTAAAACTATAATGGTTAAGTAACATTGTATGGCGCATTGGTAGGGTGTCGGTCTTGCAACTCAGAGGTGTCTTGTTGAAATCTGTTGGAGTGCTTTCTGCAAATTCCAAAATTTTGGTCGCCCACCAGGACGCCAAGTGGCAACCTTTGGTTTGCCCACATCGTGTTCCCTAGTTGGTCTAACCAACAACCAATGAAAACACTCCATATAAAACCAACCAAAATGTGAAGTGGTGATATTCTATTAGCCGAGGAGGTCTAGTCAACCATGCACAGTCAGGGTCCAGTTAGTAGTACGGACTGCTGACTAGGTAGCGCTATACATCCCAAAAATAATTTTTTAATTGTTTCCAAAAATGGACATAACGTGATTGCAAGAGCATACAGAGTCCGTTTTTCATGAAATGAGTTACGTTGGATTCATAACAACGAGATCTATGCAAGTGCATAGGTTTTGTTCCATTCTGATAACTTTGAATTTTGAGCATAAAATTGATCCACTGCATCATTCCTCCCTACTAGAATCTTTTTGCCCCAAAATATCACTTTCAGTTAACAAACAGATGAGGGTATGGTTCCCTTACTCTTCTAATATCAATCCATTTGGATTTATTTGGATTTGTACCCTTGAGCCCCACATGAAGATATTCAACATTTCCTCATTTTGAAGTCCTTATTTTTCTGTCAAGGATAGTGTCTTGTTGCAATTATTTAAGATATTTAAGAGAGATATATTCAATTGAAGGCATTTGAACATTCTCTCCTTGACCTTCAATTAAAGGAGGCTCATACATTATTAAATTCTCAACATTAACAACTGCATAAATTTGCATGTATGAAATAAAATCCAACCTAAAGGCAATATTACCAATCTTTTCCAGAATTTTGAATGGAACATATCGAATAGGTTTTAGCTTTTCACCTTCCCCTTAGAGTCTCTCTTCTCTAATTTGAAGCCAAACTTCATCACTGACTTGGAAATTGTGATCTACACAATGCTTATCATGCCTTGTCTTGTACTTGACTTTACTCTTCTCCAACTGTTCTTGAATTGTTTGATGTACCAATTGAACTTTTTCAATGAATGTTTAAGCTTTCTCTATGTCACTATGACCATCAATAGAAACATCTTTCCCAAAGATAAAGTCTAAATGAGATTTAGGAAAGTATAACAAACATGCCTCAAATGGCGAGGTTTGAGTCAAAGAGTGCTTGGCCCAGTTGTAAGCATGTTGAATATAGTGCAAATGTTCATCCCACAACTTAGGATGCTTGTTGCAATACCCAGGAAGAAGATGTATCAATGTTATGTTCACCACCTATGTTTGGTTGTATGTTTGTGGATGAAATGGTGAACTCTTTTTTAATTTTGTGTCCATGATTCCCCACAAGCTTGACCAAAAGTTCCCGACAAAGAGAGAATCTTGATCACTAACAATGGATGTTGGAAACCCAAAATGCACCCCTACATTCTGAAAGAATAACTGAGCAGTTTGCTCAGTTGTAACCTACTTTTTACAACGCATTAAAATGCACATTTTTTTGAACCTATCTGCAACTACATAAAGATAATCATGATATGTCTTAGACATAGGTAAACCTCCTACAAAGTCCATAGAAACATTCCCCCCTGGATGAGAAGGTACAAGAAGTGGTGTATACAATCCCAAATTTACATTGCTAGGCTTATTGATGGCACATAATGAACATCCTCTTACAAATCACAACACACTTTCAAGCATACGAGGCCAATAGTAATACCTCTGTAATTTTTCCACCATCTTACCTACACCAAAATTACTAACAATAAGAGAAGTATGTGCTTCCTTTATAATGTTGACTCTATCCCCCTTGTGGAATACAAAGCTTGCCAAGATGATACAACAAGTTATCATGCACATGATAATCCAATTCCTCTACTTGGTTACCTTGACACAAAGTCTCATATACATCTTTGAAATCACTATCTAAAGCATATTTTTCAACATAGCTCTCATGCATGATAAAATTATGCTTAAGAATAATGTATGCACTAAAAATTGGTCTAGAAAGAATATCAACAACCTTATTATAGATAAATTTCTTATACCTTATCACCAAGTGGAATTGTTGAAGAAAACCCATCCATCAAAAATGCCTTGCTTGTTGCAGCTTTGTTTGTGATTGTGAGTATTGCAATCGCTGATGATCTGTGTGAATGATTGTTTCTTTACCCATCAAGTAGTGTTTCCATTTTTTCACACTTTACAATAGTGCATACAATTCCTTTTCATATGTAGGATATTTATTCACTGCACCATTAAAAGTTTCTTAATGAAAACAAATGGGCTTACCATGTTGCATTAGGACTACGGCCATGGAATAGTCGCTTGCATCGGTCTGTATCTCAAATGATTGTCTTAAGTCTGGAAGTGCAAGTACAAGACCTGAACTGATCTTTTCCTTCATGCTTCAAATTATTTTTGTTGCTTATCTCCCAACTGGAAGACATGATTCACACTTTTCAATGCATGCAATGGATTTGCGATAAAATAGAAGTTAGCAATAAACTTCCTCCAATATTGGGTTGCTCCCAAAAAACTTCTAACCGCTGTCACTATTTTGGGCCTTGGCCAATTAAAAATGACATAAACCTTGGAGGGATCTATTTTCAACTCACATCCTCCATCAATATGACCCAAATAGACTAAGGACGTTTTCCCAAACTCACATTCGACATCTTTAAAAACAATTGTTCTTTCTTCAAGACATATAATACTTTTTTGACATGTGTGGCATGTTCTTCATGGGACTTGCTGAAAATTAATATTCCATCTAAATAGACTATCACAAAGTCATCTAGAAAAGGCCTCAAGACATCGTTCATCACACACAGGAAAGTATCAGGAGAATTACAAAGCCCAAAGGGCATAACCAACCATTCAAACAAACCTTGCTTTGTTTTGAATGTTGTCTTCCATATGTCTCCTTCAATGATTCTGATTTGATGATATCCACTCCTCAAGTCTAGCTTAGTAAAATACACAAAATTTTTCAGTTTATCAAGTAAATCATCAATTTTAGGAAGTGGGTAACGGTTCTTTACCATAATCTTGTTCAATGCCCAAAATTCCACACACATGTGCCATGTTCCATGTTTCTTCAACACCAAAACAATTGGTGATCTACAAGGGGAAGTAGTTGGTCGGATGATTCCCTTGTCAAGAACTCTTGGATTTGTTTTTTAATTCTATATTTTCCATCACTGACATCCTATACATGCCAATGTTAGTAAGAGTACAATCTTACTGCAATTGGATTTCATGTTGGATTCCTCTTTTGGGTGGCAATCCATTAGGCTCTTGAAACATCTCATCATATTGGTTAACAACCTCAACCAAATCAGATTTCAACTTTGAATCGCAATGGTGAAAGACTTCATTATCAACATAATTCTTTTGTTTAACCATTAAAAGCACAAAATTCTTGCTAGAGTTAATAAGTCCGGCATTCACGAGTGAAAGATTTAGTTTTTGTCGATATGCTCTAACAATGTAATCAATACCATATTTGAACATGTGATACTTTTTTTTATGGCGATGAAAAATGGATTTCATAAAGATATGGGCTTCCCAAAACAATACTGGAAATATCAAGGGAAATTACATCAAGTTCAAATTCATCAAGAAATTTTGCAGTAATTGAAAATCTAAGTATGCATTTCCTCGTCACCTACAAATTTGCATTCTTACAAATCCAACCTAAAGGATAAGGTCTTGGATGATGAATGGTTTCTAAATTCAAATTCCTAAGTAAGCCTTTAGAAGTAAGATTTTTTTGTCAACCACTATCAAAGAGTGTATCAATTTTGGTGTGATTTGAAATAACTCGAATATGGAATTCTTGTTTTCTCATCTTGAGTATCATTAGGAAAACTTGAAGAACTAGTGCTTTCTATGTCCTTACCTTCCAAACCTATCAATGTGATCTTTGTTGTGTAGTTGCAGCTGTCTTTTTCTTTCCTTTGTTGTTAAAATTTTTGGGTCTCATCTCATGATGAAGTTTCCAACTGTGTTCTTCATCGTGACCGTCTTTTTCACAATGCTTGTATGTTAATTTTTCTCCCTCTTTCTTGATGGAAGCATTATTCTTCCCTTGTCCTTTGAACTTTATCCACACTTTTTAATGGATTTGTATTGCCCTCTTACAAAACATTTTCCCCTCTTTCTTCTAGGTGTGTAGCCTATACACAAACCTCATCTAAACTTGTAGGGTTAAACATGAGTATGGTATGTATCAAATATCTATGCAAACATCCAATGTATTTCAAAAAAGTATCTTGAAATGATAAATATATGCCCAATATTAGTGCTCTTCTTTTAAACTCTTGAGTATAGTTTTGCACACTTTGACCCTTTAATTTCCTAAAGTTTTGCCAATCCATAATAGCTTTTTGCATGTATGCTAATGGATAGAATTTTCTTATTAGTGAAACAACAAAATCATTCCAAGAGGTTAAGACCTTACCATGTTTCTTCATGTCCTCTTGAGTTTTGGCTTCCCACCAAATAAGAGTTGCACCTTCCAACCTTAATGAAGTGATCTGAATCTTGGTGTCATCATCCTTGATCCTTTGTATCCTACAATACACCTCAATTCGATGAACCCAATTATCTAATCTCTCAAAATTTACTTCACCATTATACATAAGAAATTCAAATTTTATGTCAAGTTTCAACAATGGATTTTTTCCATGTCCCTTTGGAGAATGTGGAGGTGTTGGTGAAAGATTTTTTGTGGAAGAAGATTATGGTGAAGATGGTGGTGAGGATGGAGGTTAAGATAATGGTGGTGTCAAAGGTGGTTTGTCACCATTCCCTTTTGGAGGCTTGTCCCCATCTCCTCCATCTCCTTGTGGAGGTTTGGAGCTTTCACCTTGCAACCTTGTGTTTCTCTCCTCATAGAGAAATTTCACCATTTGTGTCATATCAAAGAATGATTTCCTGAATAATTTCTCATATTTTGACATATTATAAGGCTCTCCTTCATGTGGCATACTTGTTTAAGCTTTAACTGCAATTTTAGGTAGAATTTGTGGTGGAGATTGTGGCAAACTTTCTCTCCTTGTCCTTGACCTAACTTGAGGACTTGCAACCACAATATTTCTTTCTCCTATCTTGAGATTCAGCCTTGTAGGCATCGTATACACTTGCAAACAATTAAACCCTCACAGCAACAAAGAAAACCTAAGCTCTTATACCAAACTCATCTGTATTTAAAATTTCTTGACGTTTATGAAAAATTTTCAAGTGATTCAATTAGGGTTTTAAGCCTCTTTTGTCAAATTATTAAACACATAAACATGAAATTTAAACTGAGTTTTTTCATAAAAACATAATAGAAATTGATGAAGGAGTTCACCCCTCTTGGGCTATGTCTCCTAGTCTAGCTTCCAATGGTTGGGCCTCTTTCATTATGCTAAAAAAAAGGTGTTTAAATCAAGTTACAGTGCTCAAATAGTTGTACTGATAGCTCCAATGGCTTCAGGACTATCAAAAACCCATGTCTAGCTTCTTTCTGCTCCCAAAAAGGCCAAAAAATGAAGAAGTTATGATCTCCACAAGTTTTCTAACAATTCGTCCTACAATTTCAACCTGCGTGCAAAACGTCCTACAATTTCGCCCCAAAAAGCGCTAACTGAGCAACTTTTTCTCCAACCACCGACTCAAATTGTGGGATAGTTAATTTTCCCAATGCGGCCTATGGACCGAATATTTTATTATAAATTGGGGGGCGGGAGGGGGGTTGTCGGCTAAGCCCTGGCCCCTGGTCCCGCCCCTTATTTCCTGTGGGCGCGATGACCATGGTTGGGGCTAGCCACAACCCACCTCCCAACTGTTGCATGCATAAAATTTAAATTAAAGTTTAAAACTATAATGGTTAAGTAACATTGCATGGCGCGTTAGTAGGGTGTTGGCCTTGCAACTGATAGGTGTCATATTCAAATCCATTGGAGTGCTTTCTGTTACTACCAAAATTTTAGTTGGCCACCAGGATGCCATGTGGCAACCTCTAGTTGGCCCACGTGTCATTCCCTGGTTGGTCTAACCAAAAACCAATGAAAATTCTCCATATCAAACCAACCAAAATGTGACAAGTGGTGATCTGCTATTAGCCGAGGAGGTCCAATCAACCATGCACAGTTAAGGTCCAGTCAACAGTATGGACTACTGACTGGGCAACCCTATACATGCCAAAAATAATTTTTTTAGTTGTTTCCAAAAATAGACAAAATGTGATTGCAGGAGCATACAGAGTCATTTTTTCGTGAAACGAGTTGTGTCGGATTCAAAACGAGGAGATCTATGCAAGTGAGCAGGTTTCATTCCATTGTGAGAAATATGAATTTTGAGCATTAAATTGATCCACTGGATCATTACCGTTCTTCTTTATCTTCAGTCTAGGTGTATTTTCATATTGAGTGGTTTTATACTCAACTCTAAGCTTAGAAATTATTCATAATGGGTCATAAGATCATGTAAAGCTTAGTTTAAACTTAATTTGTTTCAGCAATTCATCCACTTCCTTGTTTGCTACTCTGGTGTCATAATGTATGGTGTTACTTGTGCTTTTAACTTGAACTGTGCTTTCTTTTTTCCTCACACAAAATGTAAATCATCCATGTTTATAATTTGTCTGATATATTCGAGCAAAAAATTCTCACTGGCACAAACAATAGCAATCTATAGGGAGGAAGTTCACACCCATATATTATAATTTATGTATAATTTTGGTATAAAGTCCAGTCTCTAACTTTAGCTTAATTTTTAAAATGTAAAACTTTCTTGATCTCTGGTGAAATCCTTGGCACAACTTCACTGCTGAGTAGACACAAGGATGTGGCTAAAAATTGATCCACAAAATATCTGAATGAAAATTCCTCAGAATTATTTCTGACTAAAGAAGTCCAGTGAACCACTGACAGTTAATTTCCCTGTTCATCCATATTTTGTAGTTGGAAAATTAGGGGAATTTTAAGGTCTAAAATGGGCCTCCTAAGGAAATTATAAAATAATAGTGGAAATTATAAAATAATAGTGGAAATAATAAAATAATATTTGATTACATCATCAAATTTTATAGGGAAAAAAGAGAAAACTATTTTTTTTCAACTCGTATTTTCATCTTATCTCCCAAATTTTTTACTCAAATTTCGAGCGGGAGAACTTTTTGGATGAAAAATTTAATTCCTCATCCAAGGATTACCCATGTTTCATACTTTCAATGGACTAATTTATACGAAAAATGAGAGATACATGAAAAACATGAGTGCAATCACGTTTTTTCATGTATTTCTCATTTTTCGCATTACAAGGTCCATCAAAAGTATGCAACATGGGTACTCCTTAGATGAGGAATTAAATTTTTCATCCAACGAGTACTCTCGCTCGAAATTTGAGTAAAAAATTTGAGAGATAAGTTGAAAATACGAGTTGAAAAAATAGTTTTATTATTTTATTATTTTTTAATCTTTTTACCCTTTTACTTAAAAAATGGTGAATCATTCCCCATGGTTGACATCATCATCTTGAATCCTATTGGTTCTTCTAAATTTTATTTTGGTTGTGCATTTTTCTTAGGAGGCCCATTTTAGACTGCAAAATTCCCCTAACAGGCTTAAACCTGTATGCTTGATAAAACAACATCAAATACACTAAGACCGACTGATGTTTGAATGCTCCTTAAACTTTAAATTTCATAAATTCCTCATGAATAATATCTGATAAGTACTGATTGTAATTGAAAATAACTGAAGGCTTTTGACAAGATGAAAATAATGACAAAAATCTTAACACTACCTCATCTACCCACTAGTTTGAATGATAAACTAATAGGCAAGTTGCAGTGGAAATAAATTGCCTTGGTATATCAGGGAAAATTGAAGTAGAGTATGGGGGATTAGTTCTAGGAAGTTTGGAATTTTCAGGTAGAAAACATTAAAAAATATGGGCTCGCTAGAAGTAAGTGAGCTTTTGGTATATTTCCATGAATGCATCAGTTGAAAACGGGTGTAATGAAGCTTGGGGCTTTATCTGAAGGACTTGGAAAATGATCTCTGGGGTAATTGAGAAAAAATATGATTATTTTGGGCATTTATTGATTTATGATAGGGAAGGTATCTCAGATGACACCATGTAACAAATTCCGAAAAAAGTGGATTCGGGAAAAAACAAACTGCGGCAAGAGGGATTCCTAGATGCCAAGATCGTCACTATTATTTAAGAATTTTTGGTTCACCCAATTCCTAAGCTCATACAAGTTAAATTCTCATTGAATTTATACTATTTTATACTAGGTATCGACTAGAGGAGATCTATCCCAATTAGGGATGGTATGTATCATTGGATTTTCCTCATTTTTCTTTCCCTTTCCTTTAAGTGAATACATTTTCAAATTCAAAGGAAAAATTAATGAAATGATGTTACCAGGCTATAATTGCATAAGGTATTGGCTCGGAGAGGGTGCTGGTATACTTTAAGGGTACTTTTGTGTTGAACCTGTGTAGATCAAATTATTTGCGAAATAGAATTTTTCGGGTTAATGGAGGATTTATATAAGGGAATTTGAGGGCGTTATAATGAAATTTTTACCATTTTTGGAGCATTGTATTGAATGGGAATTTCATATGTTGGCGGGACAAATTTATTATCCAAAGTATACATGACTATTGGCGTTTGACTTGAATGGAAATGATTGAATGACATGGAGGATGAGCGATATGGACAAAGGATTAAGAGACAAATGGCATGCGCGAATAACGTGGGACCGAACGGGTAGAAGGGAGCGTCAGATGGTGGTTTTCAGGGGGGGGGTAGGAGTGGTAAACAGTATCGAGAAGGGACCCCCCCAAAAGAATTGCAAAGACGACACATATCCTAGGTGATTTATTCAAAAACCACATCCACTCCCCCCCCCCCCCCCTCCAACCCCCCTCAGTTAAGTCCTGAAAGGTCGACGGGGGTTAGAATGGCATTCCCCACTGCTGATCTAGGTGGGAATGATCACGACCATTGAAAAGTGTGATTGCTCTACGAAAAACGACAAAAGTGTCATGTAGAAAACCTTTTAAAATTAACTTTAATAAAAAGAAATTCAATTGGACGTATTTTTACTAACGCACCCTTTGGGGTTTTATTTATATTTATTCTCCTTTTATTTTTATTTTTCTTCCAATATTTTTAAATTTGTTTTTTTCTATTTTCTTTTTTTGTTGTTGTTTTATTTTGTATAAAACAACTTTGAAACGAAAAAATTATTTACAACATCCCACTGGGATAAATTATTATATAATCATACCTTGATCACTATATTTATAGGACCCTAATAGCTCCCACATCAAGGCATTCAGTGGTTGTGGAATTTTTTCAACTAGTTTCATGCGAGCGACCCCAGATTATGTGCCACTTTTTTAGGGCCAAGACTCAGGCACTGCCTTGAACTTCATGAAAAAATCAAGAATGATAAATAATATGGAAATAAAGGTACTAATGCAAACATTGATACAAGAACTTGATCTTACCCCTATTAGCCATGACAGGAATTTCGTCAAACATGTGACAAAAATGTAATCTACAGGTCATAAAATCAAATTTGAACATAGGGGTCTCATACTTATCTGAGATTCGTTAAGAAGCATTGACGCCCTATCATAATAGATGCATAATCATACATTAGGCCATGTATTCATTGTACATTCATTTTCTAATCAAAACATGATGAAAGTTATACATCAAGTATATCATAAAACATACTCATAACCAGCATATAATCAACATAAATACCAAGGATATAACATCCATAAAATCCACATATGAACCAATACATTTACACATAAAATAACAAGGATAAATAATTCTTACTAATTAATGAATAGACCAACCAGGTTCAGGACTTCCACGAACCACCCGACCATAGATTGGTTGAGCCAAATCTTTCTTCCAACCAATCGTCGACGTTCCATTTTCTAAGCATGAATGTGGGACTCAAAACCAAACCAAACTAAGGATTATAGAGGCCAAACCACCTCAACCCTCATCAATATAACCAATATTTATCACAATCCAAACTGGATCACTAGGCCCTAAACAAGCATGGATGCCACCAGATTTCTCCACCTAGACCGTGATAAATTTTCCTACCCCCTAGTATCTAGGCTTTACTGTATATCCCACCATTCACTGATATAGGATTATTAGCCCTAATCGATACTCCACCCTCCGTTATTTTACATATATCCCGCCATATACCAGTCAGGTATTCCTAGGCTTGATCAACGGAAAACACCTCTAGGCTTTACTGTATATCCCGCAATACCTTGATAGAGGATTCCTAGGTCCACCAAGGTACACAAAATCTGGATTTACTGCAATCCCAGTCCTATATAGGGATTATTATTCCTTGTGTTCTTATTCAGAAACCACCCCACTCAACTTTGAAACCATATGGAAATCCAAATCAACCAAAACAAGAGAACCCCATCAAAACATGGCTATCCAGAAATGGCAAGTCAAGGCTGAAAAATATCGTCACACCTGGAAAAACCCATGCCAATGACATCAAGAGAACCAAGAACACACATTCATGTACCATGCATGCCAAATCTAGCAAGGAAATCATACATGAAAATCGATACCTACCACTAATCTCGTTGTATATGCTTGAATCTGGATCATGTTCTTCCTTTCTCGATCTTTGATTCCTCTTGCCTTCTTTTTCCTTCTTCTGCTTTCTTTGATCCAATGCTAGAGTGCTCCAAGAATGCTCTAAGTGTCCAATAGTGTGAGAGTGATAGAATAGAGAGAGAGAGATCCAAAACTGAACTAACAAAATGTACCAACTAATCCTTAGAAGCCTTTTTATTAATGAGGCCTCTAATTTCTTCAAATTTCCATTATTTTACTTCATTTTTCTCCTCACATGAAACTTGTGACCTTTCACCATCCTTATCTCCTAATTTTCATTATTTTCATAAATAAATTCCAATAAATTCCCTTTTTCCTTTCCAAATCCTTTTCCAATTTCCTTAGCCATAATAAAAAAAATGAACACCCACACTAGGATGTTTTTCCCAACATTCAGATTCAAATAAGTGTCTTGTGACCTTGGTTATTATTTTTTCCTTTATTAACTTTATTACATGATTTTTTTAACCTAGTGCACTTATAGACCCCTCACCCTTGGGGGAACACCGTCCTTGGATTTTAATGACCTACAACCAACACGACTATTGAAACCAATACATATTGTCCATAGAGCTTTATAACTTAGCTTGTTGCAGTATTTACATTGATCAACCTACTGAGAAGCAAACCAACATGACAACATAATAACATGATCGTCATAATGACATGACCCATATCGCTTATTGGAGCTTTATAACACAGCTCATGGCGGTATTTACATCCATATACATATGTACATATACCAAAACATAATACCACAACATATACCAAAAATATTCACTCAACCAGCGAAGAGAGAAAGATACATAGCCCGAATTTGATTTGTCATATCCCTGTAGCTTCATCGGGACCAAAGTTCCTCCATTGCACTTCAACCTGCTGGATTGCTCGGTTCTAGAGCATGATCATTTTTCTCTCCAACATACATTGTGGTTCCGACTGGAATTCTCCTTCTGACTCCACCTGCAATACAAACTAGTCAATCACATGATAAACATATTTAACATACTTCTTAAGCAATGACACATGGAAAACATCATGG
Source organism: Pinus albicaulis (assembly GCA_034641835.2). Taxonomy (NCBI): domain Eukaryota; kingdom Viridiplantae; phylum Streptophyta; class Pinopsida; order Pinales; family Pinaceae; genus Pinus; species Pinus albicaulis. Next base: position 411,841,942 of record CM076569.1, on the reverse strand, counting down.
ACTTTCATTGTTGGAGGCAGTGCAAGTCGATACCAATAGGGGAATTTTGAGGTCTAAAATGGGCCTCCTAGGGAAATTATAAAATAATAGTGGAAATAATAAAATAAGATTAAATTATACCATCAAATTTTATAGGGAAAAAACAAAAAAAAAACTAATTTTTTAACTCATATTTTCAACTTATATCCCTATGCGTTTACTCAAATTTTGAGTGGAAACACTCGTTGGATGCAGAATGTGATTCCTCATCCAAGGAGTACCCATGTTCCATACTTTATATGGACCCTGCTACACGAAAAATGAGAAATACATGAAAAACGTGATTGAAATCACATTATTTCATGTATTTCTCATTTTTCTTGTAGCAAGGTCCATCAAAAGTATGCAACATGGGTACTCCTTGGACGAGGAATTAAATTTTTCATCCAACAAGTACTCCCACTCGAAATTTGAGTAAAACCTTAAGGAGATAACTTGAAAATATGAGTTGAAAAAATAGTTTTATTATTTTATTAATTTTTAATCTTTTTACTTTTTTACTCCAAAAATGGTGAATCATCCCCCATGGTTAACATCATCATCTTGAATCCTATTGGTTCTTATAAATTTTATTTTGGTTGTACATTTTTCTTAGGAGGCATGTTTTAGACCTCAAAATTCCCCTAATGGCTAATGTTCCAATCCTTTCAAGAATCTTGAAAGGTCCACAAAACCGAGGTGTCATCTTGGCACATGATGCACAATCTCCAACCTAAAACTCCTTAAACAACCTGTTCCGTTCTGCATAAATTTTTTGTGTCTTGTGTTTCCTTTAGATTATTCATGATTACCTGCATTTCATGTTCCATCTCTGCCAACATGTCCAGTCCTATCAACACCTTGTTCACTAGATCATTAAGACTAATGGGAGTATTACAAATCCACCCATACAATGCCTCGAATGGAGTCATCCTTAGTGAATCCTGATACCCATCGTTATAAGAAAAATCAACCAATAGAAGGTACTCCTCCCATCTCCTTTGTTGATGCATCGCATACATCCTCAACATGTCCTCAAATATCATGTTTACCCTCTTTGTCTGTCCATATGTGTGTAGATGATAAGTTGTATTGAAGGCCAACTCAGCTTCCAAACTTGCAAATAGCTCCTTCCAAAACTTGGAAGTGAACTTTGCATCCATGTCTAACACAATATTTCTTGGAACACCATGTAACCTCCCTACATCCCTGATTAATACTTGTGCTACATCATTCGCTGAATACGTAGACTTCAATGGAATGAAGTTTGCTACCTTTGTCAACCTGTCAACCACAACCATGATGGAATCATGTTGTCTATATTTCCTCAACAAACCTGTGATGAAATCCATGGAAATTACCTACCACTTCCACTCTAGAATCATAATAGGTTGAAGTAATCCACATGGATGCTTACATTCTGCCTTCACCTAATGAAAGTCCAAAAATATAGCCACAAACAATGCCCCATCCTTCTTCAGATTCGACCAATGAAAAAATTATTACTGTTGTCAATGTCTTCTAGTATCCTGGGTGACCTGATTATGGTTTAACATGAAATTCCCTCAAGATAAGCTTCTTGAGCTCACTGTCATTCGGCACATATATCTTGTCCCTAAATATGATCAAGTCATATGTTGTAATACGATAGTCCACATCCTGATCACCTGTACCCTGATCTAACTTGTTCCTAAGCTCCATGTACCTGTCATCATGTTTTCCTTCCTGTAAGATCTGATCCTGTAAATTAATCCCATAAGAACTCATAATCACAATTTGATTTACTTATATCCACCTTCTAAGAGCATCTGCAAACCTATTCTCTTTACCCTTGATGTACATGATCTCAAAGTCAAACTCACTGATCAAATCCAACCATCTAGCTTGTCTGCCATTCAAATTTGATTGGTCAAATAGATACCTCAATCCATTGTGATCACTCATCAGCACAAACCTCCTTCCAAGAAGATAGTGCCTCCACATTTTCAATGCATAGATGATCCTAGCCAACTCAAGATCATGTGTCGGATAATTTTTCTTGTGCTCACTCATTTTTCATGACTCATAACACACTACATATCCTTCTTGGATAAGGACTCTGCCAAGTCCTCTCTTACAATAATTTGTACATACAACAAAAAAAAAATTATGGATCTACAATCTTTAACACTAGAGCATTTGTCAACAATTGTTTTAACTGTTCAAAACTCATTACACATTCCTATATCCATTAAAATTTCTTACCTTTCCTTTGCAACGATGTAATAGGATAAGAAATATGTGAGAAGTTCCCGATGAACGTCTTGTAATAACCTACTAGCCCCATAAAGTACCTTACCTCATCCACATTTCTAGGAGTTGCACATTCCATGATAGCCCTTATCTTGTTTGGAACCACTATTATGCCTTCCTTGGAAAAAACATGTCCTAAGTATTGTACCTCTGTCTAAAGTAAATTTCACTTACTAACCTTAGCATACAACTGATGCTCTCTCAACAATCTCATTATTGTTGCTAAGTGTTCGACATGCTCTTCCTCATTCTTAGAATATATCAATATATCATCAATGAATACAATAACAAAATTTTTCATATAAGGACACAATACACTATTCATCAAGCACATAAAGGTAGCTAGAGCATTAGTCAAACCAAATGTAACTACAACAAGCTCATAATACCCATACCTAGTCCGGAAAGTTGTCTTGTAAATATCATCTTCCTTGATGTGTACCTGATGGTATCCTAATCTCAAATCAATATTTGAGAACATTGTTGCTCCCTTCAACTGATCAAACAAGTCAACAATCCTCAGCAACGAATACCTATTCTTTATGGTTACCTTGTTCAACTTCTTGTAATCAATTCACAACCTAAGAGTACCATCCTTATTCTTCACAAAAAATATTGGTGAACCCCACAATGATACAGTTGGCCTAATGTATCCCTTGTCAAGCATTTCCTTGAACTGCAAATTCAGCTCTACTAAATTTGGAGTGTTCATCATGTACAATGCCTTTGATGTCGGTGTTTCCCCTAGTACCAACTCAATGGAGAATTACACTTCTCTGTGAGGTGGAAACTATGAAATAAGTGTGGGAAATACATCTTTATATTGTTGTAGAACTGGGTACTTTCTCAATACCTTTGCATCCTCATCCTTATTACCCTTATCACTAGAAATGTGCACTGCAAATAAAACACACCCTTTTCTGTGACTGAGCTTTTCCTGCATAGGTTTAACCATCCTAACTAATGTTGCCTTCTTCTTACCCTGCAAGATTCTATTTTCCCTATTTTCATCCAAACACTTGATAGCTTTGTTAAACAATCCACCTTAGTCCTGTGAAGATACAACCAGTCCATACCAAAAATAATATTATGTGATCCTAATGAAAGTAAATTCAAATGTGTTGAGGTAGGCATACCATTCAATTAAAAAACATAAGCTCTTACCTAATGATGAACTCTCTTCTTTGTACTTGTAGCCAACTCCACTAACCAAGATTCTGCATGCAATTATTTATTCAAACCACACTTAACCACCAAGTCAGGGTTAACATAACTATAGATAGATCCAGGATCAATCCAAATAGAAACAACTTGATCACAAACCTTACCATCCATTTTAATGATAGATGTTTGGTGATCCGCTTGTCTATTATCTAGCGTTGCAAAGATACGAGGAATTCTCTGTCCAACATCCCCAATAGTTTGTGCCTCCTGTGCACTATAAATTTGAGGCCTACCACCCTGATTCTACAGAAAATCCCTCTTAAGATGCTCCTTACAACATTTCCAACACTACAATCGTCCTATACCATCACCTCTATTCTTCTACTATGACCCATGTCATTGCCTAACTACGTTGAAATTCTTGTTAGGTGCAACATTTTCTTTCTCTTATGTGTTGTGAGGCCTTGTTATTTTCGAATGCCATTTACCTTTAGCTTGGTATTTCACTTTCCAACCTTGCTAATATTTTTTCTTTCTTTTTTACTTATCATAACAGTGCTTCAATTTCCCAATGACCTCCTCAATGTGAAAATTCCTAACTGTCGGAATCATATTCCAGCAAACTGATATTACTTCTCTTACTTGATAAATTATACAATTTATTTACTGTGTTCTAAAAGTAAATATTGAATCAAATATAGTGCAACCTTCACTAAATAAATTATGAAAAATAAATGCGGAAACAAGATCTGAGAAAGAAAATTAAACACACATGACACCATTATTTTTGGACTAATATCCCCAGTAAAACCCAATGTGGGAAAACCAGTGCAAAAATTGAGGGTTTGTATTATTAAGAAAAAGTTTTTGAATACAAATGGATGCCCAAATCTAGCTATCCATGGAGAATTTGACTAACAGAGAATTAGTGAGGATTACCTCATAGTAACATTGGAGATCTGGCACTAACCCAACACTTAATTGGACAGCCCCATGTTTCCTTTGTGTTGCCTTTGTGCAGCCTCTGCGTCGATCTACGTCACTCTATCCAGGGACTGCATCACCTTCTTATGTTGGTCGTTCTGCTGCCTAGATGTTGATCTTCTTCCCCTCTGATCTCACGCCCTGACACTCTGGCACTCGATTAGACTAATCCTCAACACAAATTCAGATTTCCTTAAGGCTTTAGTGTTGCCTCTGTGTGGCACTACGCTGCTCAGTGTAGCCCCTATGTTTCCTCTTCTACATCCTTTTCTCTGCCTTATCTGTGATGTATTCCCGGCTCAAGAAAATATATTCCAACCAGAACTAACACTGTAATTGAATCAACTCAATGATCTCCCTAGCTGTTACGTGTTGCTCACTTGAGAAACTGATCTCTATAGTCACTTGGTATATTTTCTGAATTCCCATCGAATTCCTTATTATAATATTCTCGTTGGTTAACCAACGGCCTAGATTAAAACACAATCAATAGCTTAGATCATAATGACTCGATCTTCATCTTTTTCTAGAAGTTTCACACCCAGTTCTATTAATATACTTTAATTATTTTAATTTCTCAAGTCTAGACTTAGCCTCCCATTAAAAATAATTAATTATTTTAATAAAACCCCATCTGGGTGGAATTTCCCAAAACTGTTTCTGGCTATTTTGGAATACATGCTTCCAAGCCTCCCTGCAAAATTTGAGACTTAGAGCACATCCGATGCTACCAAAAATCAACACTCCCTCTTAGCAAGGAATGTGCTCTAGTAATGCATCTTGTTGAAGCACTACACTGACTCTATAGCATCTCCCTCTAATTGTTTATGCTTGAAATTGTTACCCATCAACTATTGTGTTGTTGCATCTATGGTTTTGCTGACCCTGCATATTGCTGCCAACAACATCTACACTGCAACTCTATTGCAGTAGTAAAACATCCAAAATAACTGAACTAAGTGTTCAACATGATGCATCTAATACTAAAGATCTAAATGTTTCTAGTCTCTACATTGACCCTTTGAAGTTTTTGTATTGTTGCTGACTCTGTGTTGTGCCTTGTTGCACTACTACCAACTCTGCTCTGCATTTCTCAGACTTTGGTGCTCTCTAGACACTGCGTTGTCACTCTGGTACTCCTTTGCACCAACTTACACTGGTCAATCCTAATACTTCTGTTATGGGCTACTGTAGCAAGGTATTGATCCGAGAGGTGGACTCCTCAAGCATCTTGCCCAAATGAATTTCATCCGAACTAGAGTTCTAGATCACCCTAATTCTCCCCTGGAGATATGTGGGAAATCATGGCAAAATCCTCCTTCACAATCCTTGCAATTTCATCCTACGTATCATGTTTCTCGTCCTTTTCCTTCTTCTTGAGAGGACATTGCATATAGTAGTGACCCATCTCACCACACTGGAAACAGTTAATCTTTGAGACGTCCTTTTTCCACCTTCGCTGCTCTTGTTGCCCCTTAGATGCAAGCGTTGCATCTCTTCCTCCTCCTGGGGATTTGACTCACTGTTGTTGTTGCCATCAATTTTACACTTGATCATATCTCGCCTCATCTCTTCCTGCTGAAGAGCAGCCCACATTTATTCCCAATCAGGAAAAAATTCTCTGTTAAGGATGCTTTGGACAAATACTTTCCATTCATTAGATACTGAGTTCAGTGCCAATCTTACCATCTCTGTGGCTTGAGGTGTTGATCCGACAGATGCCAACTGATCTCTGGCCCTTCCTAAAGCTTTGCAAGGAATGGATCAATGTGTTCTCCCTTATGCATCCTCATAGATCACATCTTATCTTGCAAGTACATATTTCGCTACTCACAAGATCCTTGATAGAACATCGCTAAGGCATCCCACATCTCCTTGGCAGTCCCTTTATTAGTTATGTGACACACTACATGATCCCTCACTCCATCGACGATCAAATGCTTAGCCTTCACCATATTATTCTTGTAGGATTACAACAGATCTACATCGACAAGGAGAGCTGCCACATTCTTGATAAAGGACTTGAGATCATTCTCATATAATAGAAAAGTGATCCTTTCATGCAAAATCACATAGTTGGAGGCACCCTCCAACTGATATTTATCTCTTATCCCATTTGGTTCCATCTCTATCGTTTGAATAATGTCGAACTTCTCCCTCTCTCTCCTTTGCGTAACTACTAGGCTGGTTTCTCTCTTGCTTCACCTGCACTTCTCTAATACCATGTGAAATTTCCTAACTCTCATAATCCTATTTTAGCAAACTTATATGACTTCTCCTAGTTGATAAATTATACAATTTATTTACTGTGTTCTACAAGTAAATACTAAAGCAAATACACTACAACCTTCACTAAATAAACTGCAGAAAATAAATGCGGAAATAATATCTGAGTAAGAAAATTAAACACACATGACACCGTTAATTTTGAACTAATGTATCTGGAAAAACCCAATGCGGAAAACCCACTGCATCAACTGAGGGTTTGTATTATTAAGAAGAAATTTTTTAATACAACTGGATTCCCAAATTTGGTTATCCATAGAGAATTTGACTGGCAAATAATTAGTGAGGATTACCTCACACTAGCACTGGAGATCTAGCACTGACCAACACTGAACTGGACAGCCCCACGCTGCCTCTACGTTGCCTCTGTGCATATCTGCATCACTCTAGCTAGGGACTGTGTTGCTTCCATTTGTTGGTTGTTCTACTGCCTGGATGAAAATATTATGCCCCTCCGGTCATACACCCCGACACTCCAGCACTAGATCTGACTGATCCTCATGAGAGCTTCATATCTCCTCAAGGATTCAGTGTTGCCTCTGTGTGGTACTATGCTGCCTCTTTTTCATCCTTTTCTCTGCCTTCTCTATGACGTATTCCCGACTCGGGAAAATATATTCTAACTAAAATTATCACCGCCCCTCACTGCAATCGAATCAACTCGATGATCTCTCTGGCTTCTCACTTGTGAAATCGATCTCTAGACTCACTTGGTATCTTTTCCAAATTCCCTTTGAAGTCCTTCTTATAATATTCTCGTTGGGTAACCAATGACCCAAATTAAAACATAATCAACGAATTAGATCACATTGACTTGATCTCCGTCTTTTTCTAGAATTTTCACACCCACTTCTATTAATATACTTTAATTATTTTAATTCCCTAAGTTTAGACTTAGGCTCCCATTAAAAATAATTAATTATTTTAATAAAACCCCATCCGGGTGGAATTTCCTAAAACCATTTTTGGGTATTTTAGACTACATGTGTCCAAGCCTCCCTGCAAAATTTGAGACTTGGAGCACATCTAATGCTACCAAAAATCAACACTCAAGTGACTAAGTATCATCGTACTCGATTCGATCTCCAAATGTTAATGGAAATCCACTGACGAACCTCCGAACTTTAGTTTTTTCATCCTTAAGATACGACACATACCTCAATAGCTCGAGGAATTTGGTCATATACTCCTTATCTGTCATCGATCCCATATTGATATCATAGAATTCCTTGTATTTGTTGTCATAGTACCTCTATGACAAGAACTTTTTCCTGACAAATCTCTTGAATTCATGCCAACTAAAATCTTATGTTCTTATGTGTCTAACTCGCTTCACATCTTCCCACCATATTTCTTCTTTCCCTTTGAGGTTGAAGATATTTATTTTGGCCTTCATATTCTCCATGTAATCATGCAACTCAAAAAACTTCTTCATTACAAGTAACCATTCCTTTGTATCCTTTAGTTTCTTCAAGTCCCCATCAAAGGTAGGTGCCTTTGCTTTCTTGAACTAATCTAAAAAATATCCCCTGTCACTCCTCGTGTAAGGATGATAACAATGATGATCATAGTGCCTGTCAAAACCAGACAAGAGTAGAACATGTTTCCATCGCCCCTCCTATCCGGAGTATTCAAAATCCCAACAACTCTAACCGTGTCATCTATATCTGACCTTTGACCACCATGCGACCGAATGCCATGTGCACCACTAGTCCTATCCTCCTACCCATGGATGATTCAAAGTGGTCCCTGTCTCTACAATTCTCAAAATTCTGATGGATTATTTCATTGACTTATGCTTGTTTCTCCTATGCATGAATGATCTTGTCATTATCTGCTTTGCAATTTCTTACCTTTTCCTTCAAGCTTCTTAATGTGTCTACTAAGTCAGAAGAATTCCTACCACCATGTTGCTCATCTGATCCATAAGGTGAATCTCGTGAACTATAGTCTACCGTCTTGCCTGTCATATTTGATCTCTTTCTACAAGTATACCATGTCAGCTAAACCAAAACATAAACATAACCAACATACCTCAGTATAATTTAGGGGAGGATATCTCATCTGTGAAATCATATAATCATAATCATAAAAACATATGAATGACATTTCAACCATTTCCCAGTCATCAATGCATGACCATAATGGCCACATACCATGACCTCATGCACAAAAACTATCACCATGTCGATGTATGCATAACAACATATAAACATATACATGCATAACCAATGCATAACCAACATACATGCGTGATAAACATATTCAACATCAACACGATCAAATTTCACATGGTGATACAACTGCAACCATGACCATGCCATGCATATGCAACAAACACATAGACCACAAACATAAATAGCACATATGCAACCAACATGTATGCATGACCAACACACTGTATATCCAGTCCAAGGGGTGAACCATGCTCTGATACCACCCTGTAATACCCTCCTCCCACATTTACTTGAGCTAATCGATACACTCAGTAAACATGTGACGAGAGGCTACTATGATGTGATTCAACCTCCTAGGTGACCTTAAGGAAGTGGAATTGACAAAACACACCAATATGTCCTTCCACACATGTACAAAAACCCTTAGGAGCCAATTGACCCTTCCAAGTGATCAACCCTTGAGACAACTCAACATTTGACTGACCTGGACCCTCAAATGCTCCCATGACAAGCCTTGCAAGTGACTAAGGCTTTCCAGTCGCTCCCACAACAAAGCATGCTAGTGACTATGGAATTCTTCATCGAGTATTGTGCCAACGACTTTGGATTTTGTGCCACTTTTTTAGGCCCGGGACTCAGGCCACTGCCCAAAACTTCATGAAAACTTCAGGAATGATAAATAACACGGAAACAAATGTTCTAATGCAAACATTGATTCAAGTACTTAATCTGACCCCTATTAGCCATGACAGCCATTTCGTTAAACATGTCACAAAAATGTAACGTACAGGTCATAAAATTAGATCTAAGCGTAAGGGTCTCATACTTATCTGAGATTTGTTAAGAAACATTGATGACCTATCACAATAGCTTCATAATCATCTATTAGGCAATGTATTCATTTTACACTCATTTTTTAATCAAAACATGATGAAATTTATACATCAATTATGTAATAAAACATACTCATAACCAACATATAATGAATAGAAATATCAAGGATATAACAACCATAAAATTCACATATGAACTAGTACATTTACAAATAAAATACCAAGGAGAAATAATTTTTATTAATGAATGAATAGGTCAATCGGTTATGGGACTTCCATGAACCACTCGACCATAGATTGGTTGAACCAAATATTTCTTTCAGCCAATCACCCTCGTGCAATATTCCAAGCATGAATGTCCGACTCAAAAAAAAAACCAAACAAGGGATTCTAGAGGAAAAACCACCTCAACCCTCATCAATATAACTGGGCCTTACCACAATCCCAACCAAATCACTAGGCCCTAAAAAATCATGGATTCCATCGGCTTTATCCACCTACATCGTGAGGAATTTACCTGCCTCCTGGTCTCTAGGCTTTACCGTATATCCCAACATTCACCAATCGAGGATTCCTAGGCCTAATCAAGACTCCACCCTCCAGGATTTACCATATATCCTACCATATACTGGTCGATGATTCCTAGGCCTGATCAAGGACACACAACTCTAGTATTTATCATATATCCTACCATACATTGGTTGAGGAATCCTAGGCCCACCAAGATACAAAAAATATGTATTTACCTCAATTCCATGCCAGTCCATGGATTAATAGGCCTTGTGTTCTTATTCAGAGACCACCCCACTCAACTTCGAATCCATCTGGCAATCCATCTCAACCAAAACAAGAGAACCCCATCACACCATGGCTATCCAGAAATAGAAAGGCGCAGGTGAAAAACATTGTCACACTTGGAAAACCCCATGCCAATGACAACAAGAGAACTAATAACACACATGCATGTACCATGCATGCCAAATATATCAAGGAAATCACACATGCAAATCGATGCCTGCAAGTAATCTCGTTGTAGCTACTTGAATATGCTCTTCCTTGGTTGATATTTTCTTCCTCTTGCCTTATTTTTCCTTCTTTTGCTTTCTTTGATCCAATGCTAGAGCGCTCCAAGAATTCTCCAAGTGTACAAGAGTGTGAGAGAGAAAGAATAGAGAGAGAGGGCTCCAAAATGGAACTGATAAAAGGTATCAGCTAATCCTCATAAGCCTTTTTATCAATGATGCCTTTGATTTCTTCAATTTTCCATTAGTTTCCTTCATTTTCCTCCTCACATGCAACCTGTGACCTTTTCTCCTAATTTCCATTATTTTCATAAATAAAATGTCAATAAAGGTCATTTTGTCTTTCCAAAGCCTTTTCCATTGCCTTTTCCAATTTCCTTAGCCATAATAAACCAAACGAACACCCACACTAGGATGTTTTTCCCATTGTGTCTTGTGACCTTAGTTATTATTTTTGTCTTTATTAAATTTATTACATGAAGTTTTTAATCTGGGGCTATTAAAAAATTTTCAACAAACTAAATTCAAAACCCAATTCTCTTCCAAAAATTCATCTAATAATACAAATAAATATGAAAATATGCATAAGGTTATTATGCTAAATCTATTTGATTTATATATTTTATAAAAATGACATTATTTTTTGTAAGTTGGGTGGATCCTTCTATTAACCAAAAATATGTACATCAATTGATCTGTAAATTGTCATGGATATTCCACTCGACAATTCATCATGACATATTTGATAATAATAAATTAAAATTTTGAATTTCAACACTATTACAGTTTATTTAAACCTCTAGATCTGTAAATTTAACTATAATTAGTCCATGCATGCGAATGGAAATTATGTAGAAAAGTAGAGTGACAAAATAATCTCACACACACACATAAGGCATAAAATATGCTCTGGGAAACCCTTTTAGGATAAAACCCAACTTGAAGGTGAGGTCGCTTCACTCTCTTTCTCTGTCTAGAAATATGGTTGCAGTTACAAAGAAGTAACGCCCATGGCCCATGGGCTGCTATAGTGCACAAATTCTCCTTTTTTTCACTACCTCCTATCCCTCTTCACTATCTTTTCTCAGCTATGGAACAAAATTATCTCGAAAGAAAGGAATGTCTCTTCCTCCTAGTGGCCCGGTTATAACATAACCCGATAGCCTACTAGTGGTTAAGTTTGACAACATCAACTCTTAATTAGAGTTACATTATAGATTATTCTAGATACTTTTAAATCACAATCACATGGATATCCCATTTTCCATGAATAATGGGGGCCGGCGCAGCATCCTCCCGAATTATAGGTGTGAAAACATGAAGGTCAACTTCTAAGTGGCATAACTTTTGCACACAGACTTTGATTGATATGCTTCTTATGCCGTTGGAAATATATTTGTGTGTGGAATAGCATGAAATGGTGTCACGCTAAATTAGAAAACTTTTACCCCAAAAAAATGTCATTTGATGCCTCAAAACTCTCTAAGAAGGTTTCATACCTCGTTTCGCCAAAGTGGGTCCCCCCAGTAAAAATGATCTCGTTAGCTGATTCCTCCACATTTTCCATTCTGAATGCATAGAGATGGATGACAAACAATATAATGGTCCAATCTGGATCATCAATATTTCATGATCTACCATATCTCTTCTCGACAGATGGCCTCAACCTACAAGAAACTAAATAATTTTGGCCACCAATCTATAGAATACCAAGTCCAAAAGTTAAATAGTAAAAACCTCAAAATGACAACCAAGGACTCTATAAAAATATCATAACAAAAAATATTAGACACTAACATTAATGGACAATAGTCAAAAGAGTTAATAGGCTCTAGGATCCTTCCACTAGAATGAAGTGGCAGTGGTGATGATGTAAGGCAAGAAATATGCCTCTCGATCATCTCCAAGCATGAAAATATCTTTTTAGTTTGTTAAGGGTTTTAGGTTTTTTAATCTCTCTATAAAATGTGTATGATTCATTTATGGTATCTTTAATTTTATTTGATTTCCTTCTCTTAAGTTAAATTTTCTTTTCATTTTATTTATATTTTAAAATATTAAGAAAATAAAAGATAACACAAACCTTATTTAAGAATATCATACATATACAATGTATATTTAATTAAATTGCTTTATTTTTCTTTTCATTTTTGAAATATCGAAAAGATAGATAATAACAAATATTTTCTTTCATAATATCATGCATATATAGATATGGAAAAGATAAATAATGACAAGTATTTTCTTTCATAATGTTTTTAATTAGATTTAATTAGATTTAAAATGACTATTATAATGGATTTAGAATTTAAAACTTTATTAAGATTAAAACATTTGAAAATAAAAAATCAAAATACTATTTAATTCAGTACTTTAAACAAATTATTTACCATCCTATTCTAGCTTTATCATTATCATATATGATAGTGATTTAGCATTTAATTAAATAGTTGGAGTTACCGTTAGCCATTGGTTTCTTTGGTATTTGTCAATTTCGAACGCTCATATTTGTAACTCGTCATTACCTTAATATTAATGATTATAAAGCCCTTTAGTCATTAGAAACAACAAAATAATGGAATTGTTCAATTCCTTGAACCCTCACTCAATATTAGAAACCAACCCTTTTATAGATGTAGGAATCAATATTGTTTTCTCGAGTTACTCCATTCATTAAATTTGGAATTATTCAACCCAACCTTTGATGTTTGGAGTTGAAGAGTTGGGCCCACCAATATTTACCATCTAACATTAATTCAAAGTATGTCTTACTCTTGGACTCAAATTGGGGGTAATTTGATGTACAACTAAAATTCCAAGAACGATTTGAGTTGTCATTGAGTTTGAATGTCAAACGTTACCAGATTATAAAATGAAGTCAATATTGGAGCATTTACGCCTTTTTCATATGTGTCTTTTAAGAATTTTATGAACCACACTGGCTCGTTCGAAACGCGTCGACAAAATATTCTTGGATGTGATTATCACCGAAAGATTTTTTATACATTTTATGGATCACAGAAGCAAAATTCCTAATAATTCTATTTGAATCAAGCAAGAATTGTACGCATATGAATTTAATTATCAAGTTAAAGTTGTTTTTTAAGAATTCTATTTGAATCAAGCAAGAATTGTACGCATATGAATTTAATTATTAAGTTAAAGTTTTAATTAATACATGTATGAAATTTCACAATCAACACATTGTTTGACTATTTTGTTGGGCACTAATTATAATTAATTACATGTAATTGGTTGATTGTGATTGTAATTAAAAATAATAGTATGAATTTTAAGAAAGGAAAATCAATTTGCATTTTAAGTTTATTTTTATCAATGTGACGACGATGATTTTCAAACGGGTCTTGTTTTTTTTATGAGGATTTGTTTTTAGATCTGGTTTCTTCTCTTGGGCCAAGTCCTATGGGTGCACATGATTCTTCTTCTAAGGTTGTTGAAGAAGGCTATATGCTTAAATGAGTTGGAGGCCAAGGAAGGGTAGTCTCACACCCTGGTCCCAGAAGATGATTATTTGAACAAAGATGAAGCAAGAGATTAGTTTGTTATGCAACATTTGGATGATCATTCTGGATGTCATATGGACTTAGATTATCATAACATGTTTCCACCAACTATTAGAGAAGTGAACCATACACCTTATAGGAAGATTCACACACCTAATTTAAATGAAGGGATTTTAGCTTTTGCGTCAGTACAAAATGCAAGGAGGGCCATCCATATCCTTCTAATTAGGGGATTTCTTTAAAATTTATTGAGATAATCATTAATTCTAACACTCAAAGAGCCAAAGGATTGATTCTTGTCATTTTACTCATTGTGAGCGCTCCTACATAGCGTGTGTACCCAAAAATTCTTGGAAAAGTCGCATTCTATGAACAAGTGCATTATTGTTTCATTTTTGGAGTGGAAAAGAACACATATTAACGGGTTTTGGATCCCACTATTTTTGAAATATTTTTTTATGTGCAAGCATAATATATATTATATTTAAGATGGGAAGATTATTTGGGTTCTAAATATTGGACCAAATGCACGAATGCAATGGACGGCCAACAAGAAATATATTGATCCAAAATTATGCAGGAACGAAATAAAATACAGAAATACATATAAACACGAAGATGCAGCAGGAATAAGAGTTCATTTCATTAATATCACATAACTGAAATATGCTTACAGACAAAATGGAAATAAACTTGCTAGAGTGCTGGTATCTTATCTCTGAGAAGATATGTGGCGGCTACAGGCCTCTTAATTGTGTCACAATGAGGCTCAAAGGCCTATTTATTATTGAGAAACAATTGAAAACCCTAAAAATAAAAAAACCTAACCGTAGGAGATGAAGCGCCAAAAATATGGGCCCCTTTTGGGTAAATTGGTACATCAACTTCCTAGGGACGTAACTTTGGCATACGATATATGTTTGATGTGCACAATGCCTCGTTAGAAATATCTATCCAAGGAATATAACTTTTGAGTGAGAAACATTGATTGAAGGCCAATAATTCTCTCATTTTTCCCAAAAAGCGTCGTTTAGGGCCTCAAAACAACTCTGGAAGTTCACGACCCAAAAAATTGTTAAAAATAGTAACTTGTGTTGTAATTAAGGAAACTGAAAAACTTAAAGAAACAATGGTGTGGCCCCGGGTGGAATATGCGGGTGGCCAAAAATATCCAACTAGATCATTTCTCCCCCCTTAGGAAGCAATGGTCCCCATTGCGTTGAGTTCCTCCATGAGATGAGGCAACTTCTGCTGAACTTGGTCCCTGGTGAGTCACTTGCCTTAGTGCAGGATTTAGCCAACTTTGACAATTTGATACAGTTGGATATTTTGCTGGCGATTGTTATTTATTTGTGTGTCCATGATATGATCTGTGGTCGCATGTTCCATGCAGTCTAGGTTTAACATTTTTGGTGTGAGTTGTTATGCCATGTCGGAGGTGGAAAGTAGACGTGGAAAGTAGGGCTGAAGGTGGTCCACATTAAATACTAGGTGCAGACCAAGGAATAGTGGAATACTGAGCTCAAAGGAATTGCCCCCTATAGCCTTGGGGATGGTGTATGGCCCATATCGGAGCGGGCAAAGCCTGCGGTGGGGTCCAGCGAGGTGCTCCTTTTGCAAATGTAGCCACACTTATTCGCCCACCTGGAAGTTGTGTGGCACCCGATTCTGATCATGGAACTGCTTGTACTTGGCATTGGATTTCTCTAAGATGTCGTGGACTTGCTAGTGGAAATTTTGGATGCGTTTAATAAATTTGGTTGCTTTATCAGCCTCAGATAGTACATGTGTGTATTATGTATGTATGGTCGCATGAGGTATGGCAACATCAGGCAGCGGTGCGCCTGGGGTCAGATCAATGGAGTGCTTGACCTGACAGTGTAGAGGAACCTTTGTGGGTGAGGATAAAATGTCCTTGTATTCCTCCACGACTTTGTCCATCTATTTTTGTCGTGCATGGGAGCCCTGTTTCGACGTTGTGGCCACAATCTTCTTCTTTCCCTATGGGACAATTGTAACGAAAACAAATTTCATGGGTTTGGAAATAATCTTATTGAGTTTCTTTGCAGTAATCAAAGAGATGGAGGGAGGCGGTACTACCTCTTGTATCCCGTACAACTTATTTCCCAAAGTAATAATAATAGAACGAGGCCTAGACTCATACACAGCATGTTGCTTCCACAAGTATGGTTGGCCCAATAATACACCAAACACATCAAGAGGATCAACATGACACAATACCTCATCCGTGAAGGGCTTGATGTTGTACGGAAGGCGGCACTATTGGCTGACGCGGAGATCTCTTCCTTGGTGAAGCCACCTAATGGTATATGGTTGCGGTTGTGTTGTGGTTGGTAGGCCAAGCCACTTCAAGACCTCTACTAAAATGAGGTTGTTTTGGCTTCTGCTATCGATAAGGAATTGCAGTGGAGAACCCTTCACCCATGGAAGAGGCGCTCCCCCTCCTCTGGATCCTCGGGCTCCTCCCTCTGAAGCTTGCTGGTGGAAATAGTAGCACTGGGTTTTGCATCAATGATTTTCTTCCCTTTTTCATTTCCCTTGCCTGTTTCTGACTCAGGATCAGAACATGCATCTGATTCGGATGCCTTCAGTTCAGCCACCAGCGGCTGTTTGGCCCGAAACTCGCTCGTGTTGTGAGTGGGGCTGTTATGAAATTTACACCACTTCCCCATGTCCTTCTTTTGATTTTTGGTGTTGTTATGAGTTGCCCTGCTTTGGCTTTGCCCCTTGTTCTGTGGTTCAGGGACGCCTTTCCCTGGCTTCGGGTTCACGGATCCAAAGACTCTCTTCTTCTGCTTGAATTTTTTCTTGACCTTGGCAGCATATCGATATGTTGTGCCAAGCGAGGTAATATTGAGGAAATCCATTTCCTCTTGAATGTATCTATGAAAAAAGTTGCGGTACTTGAGCACCAAATGTTTCTACGAACCTTTAATACCCAACTTTGTGTGCAGGGTATCGAACAAATTCGTCAGCTCATGCACATATTGATCACTTTGCTGTCGTAGCGTGGTCCATTAGATTTACTTGTATTCATAGCTCTCCACAAGGTAATATTTTTCCTTGATTTCATCTTGAAACGAATTCCAAGTGGATGAGGCTAAGAATAGAGAGGGTTCCCTCCTGTCCTTTTTCTCACAGTAGGTTTCCCACTAGTCTTTGACATGGGGGGCGACTTTGAGGAGTGAAAAAGTAATATTTTCTCGGTCGTAGAAACCATGGACCGAGAAATACCATTCCATCAAATTCAACCATCTATCTACAAAGTCTGCATCTATTTGGCCTTCAAATACGGGAATGTTGAAGTTGACTTGTACCTTGAAAGAAGTGGCACCTCCAAAGTGGTTTTTGGATGTATATGTGTCGTCGGTGGGTAGTCGTTGAAGGATATGGGCAAAGTTATCCATCATCGCGTTCCTCCATTTCTCGAGGGCCTCCTCGAGAAATATTTTGATAGGATCTCCTACTCCCTCGTCTTTATTTTCTTCCACAATGGGAGGTTGGCAGGTTTGCGAGGTTGATCTTGAAAGGGTTCAACCAGATCAAGCCCTAACTCCTTATACCCTGAAATCGTTATGGACATGCAAATAAAAATAAATAAAGAGCATACCGATCTGATACCATTGATGTAGAATTATGCATGAATGAAATAAAATAAAGAAATAAACATAAACGCAGAGATGCAGTAGGAATAAGACTTCATTTCATTAATATCACATAACTGAAATATGCTTAGAGACAAAATGGAAATAAACAAGTTATGGCGTTGGTAGCTTATCTCTGAGAAGAAATGTGGCGGCTACAGGCCTCTGAACTGCGTTACAATGAGACTAGAAGGAATATTTAATGTTGAGAAACAATGGAGAACCCTAAACATCCAAAAACCTAACCCTAGGATATGAAGCACCAAAACTATGGGCTCCGTTTGGGTAAATTGGTACATCAACTTCTCGAGATGTAAATTTGGCATATGATCTCTGTTTGACGTGCACAATACCTTGTTAGAAATATTTATCTGAGGAATACAAATTTTGAGTGAGAAAAATCAATCAAATAATTATGTTGCTCCCGGTTTTCCAAAAAAAACATCGTTTAAGGCCTCAAAATGGCTATGGAAGTTCAGGACCCAAAAAATGCTAAAAATAGTAAATTGTGATGCAATTAAGGAAACTGAAAAACTGAAAGAAAAAATGGTGGGGCCCCTAGTGGAATAGGAAAGTGTCCACCAATACCCACTAGATCAGATATGATATTCTTAAACCATTTTGATAGATTATGTAGCAGTACCCTAACCCCTAACATACACAACATGCTCTGAGTTGGGAGAAATTTTAGTAAGATCTAAGAGGAAAGTAGAGGAGAGATTCGAAATATGCAGTGGGATAAATTTACAGTTCCACATCATAAATATAATGCATCCATACATATGTAAACTAGGGCCTAAGGGGGTAGAGATATGGAATGTTCTTGATTGGAGGGTTTTTTGTTATATTATCCTTCCGAGGATTTTTGTTCTTTCCATTGCCTAGGATCTAGGTAAGCCATTCTTGTAAGAGTGGGATTGTAACTAACATTAATTACCCACCAAATATGATATCCACATGTGGGTGGGGAATTTTGGTCCAAGCGTCATTTCCTTTCTCTAGATAAATACTTCAAAAGTATTGCTTAGTTCCACTAGTTGTAGTTTTATGATATTAGTGTCCCAATATTTTCCCTCCTAATGCAAGATTCATAAAGGAGTGGTCTTTCACACCAAAGCCACCATAATTTAAAGGATTTTTCATGGTTTCCCAATTAAACAAGTGATATCTTCTTGTATTTGTTTTTCATCCTTACTAAAGAAATTTCCTTATCTCATGTGCTATGGTGTCTTGAACTGCCATTGGAGCTAAATCTGTTGAGAACTAAAATATAGCGAGTGTTGATAATATAACCTTTAGTACGAAAAGTCTCCTGGCAAGGTTGAGCTAATGAGCTCCTTGTTTGGATAATTTTGATTTTTTTTTTCCAATACTAAATTACAATAGGGATATGGGAGAGGTTTTAAGATGAGGGGGTGTATAAATATCTAATGAGGTGGAGGTGATTAGATTATCTATCGATTTTTGTGTAGACAAAGAGAAAAGACTCAAAACCAACAAGCTATTTCAAATTTAACCCAAGTTGGTTAGAGGATGATAAGTGCTTGAACTTGGTAAAATAAAAATGCAAGGGGTTTGATGAAAATTTAGGAGACTTAGTGAGTTTTCAATTTTTATAAATCACTCCAAAATGTTGAACTAGTATTTTTAACTTCTGCAATCACTAAATTTGAAATAACTAAAATATGTGGAAAGAAAGATAACTAATCTTTATGAGACAAATGGATATGAGGTTTTAAATGAAAATTAAAATATGAGGATGGGTAGCCTTATATTTACTAAAAATAAAAAAATGGAATGGATAGAAGAAGAGTAGAGAATGAAGAGTTAAGGTAGTTTGGATAGAGAAGAGGGATGCAAATACAAAGTTATTCCATAATTGTTCACATCACAAGAAAATAATAAATACAATATGGGAAATGGAAAATCCAATGGGAAATAGAGCCATGAATATTCATGATGTAGTAGCAATAGGAGTCTCTCATAATCAATTTATCTACCAATAGCTAGCTCAAAGAAACATTGAAGTTGACTACTTTCTTTTCAAGATTTATTAATGGGGAAGCAAATTAAATGTTGATGTTAGAAGTCTCAAAGGAGGATTTAATAATAGTCTTAGCTTCTCTCAAGAAGGATATAAATTTTGGACCAAACGGAAGACTAATATATTTTTTTGTAGGATTTCATGACTTATTGAAGGAGGATTTAATTAGGGTAATTGAAGTAGAAAAGTGCATAGGAAGATTTTTGGAGTTTCTAGCACTCATATCAAAGAAGTGCATTACATAAACCTTTGGAAATTTTATATTGATATCCCTATACAATAACATATATAAAATGATGGAATATATCATCTATAAGGATGAATAATTTTTTTTGAGTTTATTTCTCAAGAACAATATGGATTCTTAGCTAGAAAACAAATACATGATGTTATTGGAGTAGTAAAGATGGACTACATTTCATAAGGAAAAAAAAGAAGAAGGAAATTTTTAGCAATGGCTATAAAAATGAATTTGTTAAAATCATGACAAGGAAAATTAGATTTATCTAAATTTGATGCTACTCCATGTGATGTTCAACCTACAAATTTCCAAATGGATCCTAGATTGTATAACAATAGTTTCCTTTGTGGTCTTAATAAGTGGGCTAGCATCCAAAATTTTCACTCCCACAAGGGATTTAACACAAGGACGCCCACTATCCTCTTTTCTATTTTTACTCATTGTAAAGGTTTAAGAAGGGAAATACTAGAAGCTAGAAGAGGGGGAGATTTTTCAGAAGTAAATATAGGAGGGCATATATCTACAAACCTGTTGTTTGTAGATGACATAATTATGTTTAGTGATGTGAGTCCAAGTGAAGGAAACAAAAATAATTATAATTAGATTTAATGGATTAGATATAGAGGTGGAAACTCAATTATTACAACACTTTCCATTCAAATACACTAAATTCCAAAATAGTTTTAAATATACATATTTCCCTTAAACCAAATGGTTATGGGAAATAAGATTGGTATTAGGTATTAGAAAAAATTGAGACTAAAATAGTCATTGGTACAATCAATGGTTGTTGATTGATGTAAGATTGGCATTAATTAATTCAATGTTGATAGGTGCATTTGTGCTGACCAAGATGAAATAAATTGTTAAGGGTTACCTTGAAAGGAATATTTTAAATGCAATTTTTACTATACCCATCTCTTTTAAATTATACTCAATTACAAACATCTAAAGTTGCTAGTAAAATTTCAACTATTAGATGTTTAAAAAAAAATCATTAATGAGCCAACAATAATTGTCCTCTCTTAATGAGTAGGAGGGTTTGGTCACTATTTTTTTTTATCTTTGTGATGGAAATTTTAATGATTAGTCCTTGAATATACAAAGGTGTATTTTAGGTCAAGGCTACAAATGGTTATATTTTTCTTGGGCCATAAAGATTTTGATAATGTTTTGATGCAATACGTAGTTGGTGAGTTTAAAAAGAAAGGAAAGAATTGACTCATTCAAACAACAAACTATCCTTGCAAATGCTTTATGATGCTTTACAAAAAACTAAGCTAGAGTTATCATATTCTTCAAAAAATATATTATTCTACCATTTGTCAGCCAGCATTTGTCACAACGTATACATCTTATATGTGTTAATCTAGGAAAGGTTTGAAGGTTTTGGACTCTCAGACAAAAATTCATCGTCAATGAATTCTAAAAACGTAAAATATACATTGAGAGAACAAGTGTATGCACGTATATTTTTCTCTTTGAACTCCGTTAAGACTCCACCGCTCTCCTAAGGCCGAAAAGGAGACGACTAACTACGTATCACTTTGACCTAATAGCTAGCCCTACCAGGCTGAGAGGGCTCTCTCTATGAGATCACAGTCAAGGGTTAACTGGAGTGTGAAGGATATTAGGCTAGGTATGTTTAGATCAGGGTTTGGTTGATTTGATGGTTTTGTGTTGGATGGTGGCTTAGGTCTAGGAGGACTAGGTCTGGGCTTTGAAAATCATATTTGCAGAGATGTAATGGGGCAAGGTAGGCACATAATTTAGAAATTTCTGATATATTTGTGTATAGGGTAGATTGGGAAGGTTTCAAAATGAGCATGAATCTCATGAATTCATTTATATCAGAGGAATATGAACAAAAATGTGAAATCTTCTCCAAAATAGAGCATTATATCAATGAATTATGCTTATTATATTAGGAAACAAACACATGAAGCGTGGAAATGGAAATGGAAGGTACAATACATTCAAACATATGATCACAGAAGGAAAAAAATTGCTAAAGCACATACCACATGTATCCCACTACAATAGCTGCAAATTTTGTCTATTACTTCCTGCCAAATTCAAAAGTACACTAGTATCCACAAGGCTCAATTTCACAACGTCCAACCTTTAAAAATGATTACAAAGTGCCTCATATAGTCACTGAGGTCGAAATCCTCCCTTGGAGGTTGAATTTCCAGTAAGAAAAACCAAATTCATGCACCTATCCAATGTATGCTACATACAAGGGAGGTTACCCAACCATTTCCTTCTTTTTCTAACAACCATGAGACATTTACTCAAAGCATTAAATGGAGGATAAAAAACCTAAGAAACCATAATTTAACCCAATTAAATTTACTTTGACCTTACATTCATTTACTTTTACTCCTTGACTTTTACCAAAAATTCAAACTGTGAATTACCAAAATTTACACAGTGAAATTTCATGAAACTTTATGAGTAAGTGTATCAAGCTCTTGGAGACCACTTGTGGGTGCCTTCTTGAAGTCCAAATATAAAACTGTGCAGATGTGTATCAAGCTCTTGGAGACCACTTGTGGGTGCCTTCTTGAAGTCCAAATATAAAACTGAGACATGTTCTAGATGGATGACAAACAATATAATGGTCCAATCTGGATCATCAATATTTCATGATCTACCATATCTCTTCTTGACAGATGACCTCAACCTACAAGAAACTAAATAATTTTGGCCACCAATCTATAGAATACCAAGTCCAAAAGTTAAATAGTAAAAACCTCAAAATGACAACCAAGGACTCTATAAAAATATCATAACAAAAAATATTAGACACTAACATTAATGGATAATATTCAAAAGAGTTAATAGGCTCTAGGATCCTTCCACTAGAATGAAGTGGCAGTGGTGATGATGTAAGGCAAGGAATATGCCTCTCAATCATCTCCAAGCATGAAAATATCTTTTTAGTTTGTTAAGGGTTTTAGGTTTTTTAATCTCTCTATAAAATGTGTATGCATTCATTTATGGTATCTTTAATTTTATTTGATTTCCTTCTCATACGTTAAATTTTCTTTTCATTTTATTTATATTTTAAAATATTAAGAAAATAAAAGATAACACAAACTTTCTTTAAGAATATCATACATATACCATGTATATTTAATTAAATTGCTTTATTTTTCTTTTCATTTTTGAAATATCGAAAAGATAGATAATAACAAATATTTTCTTTCATAATATCATGCATATATAGATATGGAAAAGATAAATAATGACAAGTATTTTCTTTCATAATGCTTTTAATTAGATTTAATTAGATTTAAAATGACTATTATAATGGATTTAGAATTTAAAACTTTATTAAGATTAAAACATTTGAAAATAAAAAATCAAAATATTATTTAATTCAGTACTTTAAACAAATTATTTACCATCCTATTCTAGCTTTATCATTATCAATTACATAAAATCAAAATAGCGGAAGCAAATCTTCCACTATTATATTTTTGACATTGTTTGTATTATTGTTATATATTTTCTTTTTTCCAGAAAATATTGTTATATATTTTCATATTAAAAACCAGATTCATGGAGATTTACTTCACGAATAATAGGTTGTGCTTAAAAAAAACTCATTTATAAAACTATTTAATGGTATTAATAATGTATTTGTTACCATTATTAATAATTTTAGTTATAATTTATGGCAAAATTTTCTCATTTATAAAACTATTTAATGGCATTACTAACGTATTTGTTACTATTGTTAAAGTTTTAGTTATAATTTAACATAGTAATCTTTCTTTTCGTGTTGAGTTAGTGTACCGATAGAAGACTCGTACCATTTTAAAGTCTAGAAAAAATAACTTATAATATTAAAGTTAAAGTCTGTCCTATGTTCAAATTTAATTATGAATTAGAATAATAATATAGTAGTAGATTTTCATTTTATTTCAAATATAATAGGAAAAATTAAGATTGCAAATTTCTAATGTTTATTCATTAATTATTTTAGCATATTATATTGAAACTTTGAGGTTAGGATGAGTAATCAAATTTATATAAAGAAATGACTTTGTTTTCATTATTTAATAGTGATTTTATTTTCAGTACTATTTTATTATAGGATAAACATCGTGAAGGATTATGTCCACTTTCCTCCTTAATCCAAAAGGTATTTGTGAGTGGAAACATCATTTTGAATTAAAAAAAAAAAATTCTTCTAAGTGCTTTAGTGAGGATGTCTACAATTTGTTCATTAGTGGAACAACGTATTAAATAAATAGTCTTGGCCTTTACATGTTATCAAATCAAATGATGTTTTGTGTTGATGTATTTGGTTCGATCTTGGAATCTGGGATTTTTGTCCAATTTGACTGAAATATTTTCAACTAGAAGAGGAGTAGAATTCACTTATTTCTCCTAC
Source organism: Pinus albicaulis (assembly GCA_034641835.2). Lineage (NCBI taxonomy): Eukaryota > Viridiplantae > Streptophyta > Pinopsida > Pinales > Pinaceae > Pinus > Pinus albicaulis. Next base: position 411,817,287 of record CM076569.1, on the reverse strand, counting down.
AAATCTTCAAGTATTTTCCTAAGCCACATATTTTGCCTCTTTGATGGAATCTACTGGAACTCACTGTTTGTGTGACCTCAAGGGAATAGCTACTTATCCAAGACTCATGAGATAACTTGAAATTGATAATCCACTTTCTTTGACTTTATCAAACTATGAATCAAAATATCCAATCAAAAATAAAAATGAGTTCATCCACCCATGGTTATTTGATTCCATATTCTTGAGATCCAATCAAGTACTTAAAAACTCTTTTTGTAGTAGACCAATGTCCTTCATAAAGACTTTTGTATAAATATAGAAGGAATTCCAAGAATAAATGAAATATCTAGTATGGTAGTAGTGCGACATATAATACTTTCCACAAGTTGTCTATGCTTGGTTTTATCCTCAAATTGATTTCTCTCCTTTTATGTTAGCTTCAAATTAGATAGAAAGTTACATTCAAGTTTTCCAAACCTATTCAACGATTCTCCATTATAATTCTTATAGGAAAAAAATGTACTTTAAATTTTAGGTGACTTTTTCCAAAAATTATTTATATCCCCCTTTTCTCCAATTTCTAAATTTGAAAACTATGTTTGCTCATCAACATTTTATATATATATTTAAAAGCTAATAATTTCTAATTTCTAAAAC